>CM032631.1:10447808-10485446 GCA_019097785.1 Fraxinus excelsior | reverse complement strand
AAAAGCAAATGATCCACAAATTTCTGACTTAGCTAGCCTGATAACTTTTCAATTAACTGCTCATTTTAATAATGGGATCAAATGATAATGTTGAAGAGAATTAAAAAACTAGTGGATTGGAGGTCTGTGATGTCTGTAACTGATATATTATGAACAGAAATGGAGAAATTGGTCAGAAAAAGAAAGTGATATGGAGAGGGAAAGGCTAAAAGACAAGGCGGATGCAGTGAAGTGGAGAATGGAACGGAAGATTCCTGTGGGCCTAAGGAAAGGGTGACAACTACTAATTTACCCTTCAACTGTGCCACTATATGTATCATTCAGTGTGCTTTCGCAGCAAAAATACAGCATAATGCCACTGGAGTAGGTAAAGAGAACCATATCTATACATGCATGCGCAAACACCCAAGCATTGTAACAATCCCAAGGATGATTTCTTGGTTCAGCACTACTCACCTCCTGGGGTCTCACCAGCTCAAAGGATATGCCAACCTCATGATATTTTAGTCCTAACCCCCTAACATTTACTTGTTTTACACTAAACCTAGGAGATCAAGATGTCCTGCTCGCAGAAACCTTCTTCTGGGGTGAGCATTTACAAACCTTTATTACACTTAAAAATTCCAGAAATGAAGAACGCCCAAACAGGGGAAGAGGTGAAAGGGACCGAAAGACCATGAAAGTTGCTATTCCAAGTGTGAGTTGCATAACATTCAATCAACCAGGGAAGATTTTCATTGGCGAGACCTTGAGACATCAAAGTGAGGATGTCGAAGACGAAAAGTGAGGGTAGAGCAAAGAATATTAATGTTGGAAGACCTAAACCAGTGCCAACTCAAGTAATAACCTGGGAACCAACCCAGAAACCAGTTCAGTTATTGCTAAAAACCGGGTATTGAAAACAGAATAAAGTCAACTATCCAGTTCAACAGGGACTGGTTTAACTGGTCATGGATTGACCAGATTTTCCAGTTGCACTTTTCTAGAAAATTAATAAGAAAAACCCTTTTTGACCCTAGAACCTTCAAATTCAGTTTTTATATTTTATTGATGAAATTTAACCTTTTCGTACATTTTTAAGGTACGTTATATATTTATTTATTTATTATCTTGGGTTCGATCCAGTTGTACATTTTATATAATCTCAGGTTTGATCCGGTTGATCTAGTTGGTTTGACCAGATTTTCCAGTTGCACTTTTCTAAAAAAATAAATAAATCATGTTCCATCCTAGAACCTTCAAATTTGGTTTTTTTGTATATTATTGATGAAAATTTAACTTTTGTTTGTACATTTTAAGGTATGTTATATATATTTATTTATTACCTCGGGTTCAACCCTAGGCTGGTTTCAATCCAGGTTTCTGGCAACTACAGTGGGTTTTACATGTCAAAAATAGTTTTCAAGTTATATTATCAATAGCTTAAGAAATTTATGCTTGAGATACTCCTTTATTAATGGCTCACCAATACGGCAATACCTATGAATGATAATACAAGTGACTTCCTATCACAAGCTTCTTTTCATCAGAATAACGATCTAGTAGGGTAACAAAAGCAAGCATTTATTAAACAGACAGTTCATTGTTAGTTCCACAAAATCAGAACCTACCACGAACTACTGTAACTAAAGATTGATGTCGGCATCTGAAAAAGAAACATGTGCAAGCACAAACCATTATTAAATGTCAGGCAAGAAAGTGGCATACTAACCTGCAAAGGATACATTACTCAGTCCTGCAACAATAAAAAAAGGTATAATCAGTACAAGAGATTCGTTGACTAGAAGAATGATGAAAGATGACAGAAAGAAGTTAATAGCAAGTCTCTTAATTCTAACAACAAATAGCACACACCAAGGAACCTTATCTTGGATATGCTTCATAAGCTCATCCATGACTCTTAACAAAGAGCCAGGACTTAAGTCAGAATTTGGATGCAAGCTCTTTAGTAATAGGACATTCTCTACTATTACCATGACCGCATCTCACACTCATGAATACTACACCGTATGTATGTTCAATAACATTGATGTATCCAATAAAATTTTCTTCTCTCTTTAAAACTCACTGTAACAATTTCATGACTCCCTATTATACATGCTTTTCCAAAACCAGCAAACATAATTGCAGATCTTGTTTATTGCATCTATACTTATCCACTCATCTTTTATGCAGGATTTCCATACTAGATCATCCTAGGAAAAACAAACTGATTCTCGAAGACCTCAAATTACAAATTTAATCAATGCTCGAACACTCTTTTCTCTTATATAGTATGACTCATGAACACATTCATAATTAGTACAATTATGAATATGTACTTTACTCTCATAAATTGGCACTGCTCTTTTCCATCCATGTTGCATCTTCTACACTTCCAAGATATCACTGAACAAGTTTGTAAGCTGTGTTACAAAAGTTTGCATGCAATCCAACTGCTTTTCTCATCTTCATCCTCTTTGTAGCCTGCCTCACTTCTAAGGCACATTTCGATGTGTGTATCACACTATTAGCAACAGAATTGTATCTCCATCAAACAGTAGCACCTTCTTTGAGAGATATACACACCAAACTACCCCAATTTTTTATACATTTCCATATTGTCGAGACGTGTAGCATTAAGCACAAACTGGGAGAAAAAATAAATAAATAAATAAAAAGACTTTATCAAAGTGAAATAAGATTTATTACAAAAATGCCAGCCAGTTGATCACAGGCGAAAATAAAACTTCACAGTAAGAGATCTAAGCAGACATATACATCGCAACACACGCGCAGATGTATATATATAAATATGCATGTATGTAAGTCTAGTACATACCTAGGGGGATGGAAGGAAGGGACTCAGAATCACAGTCACAGATACATGGAGCACAAGAGGAAGAGCGGTTTACAGCAGCTAATCCTTCCACGAAGTGCCAATACAGAGGCGGGCCAATTATGTATCCTGCCAAGCACACTGCCATTATCCCCAGCCCTAACTTCAAAACCCTAGGATTCACTGCCATTTCTTGACTAATTGTCTCTCCTGAATCCTTGTCTCCGTTTTGCAACAACTATAATTTATCTATACGTAAATTTTCGAATTTACGCGTCAATTGAGACTTGTAAGCAGTGGAATGAGAAGAAAATCAGATCGGAGTATGAAAAGGTGTGATCATATTCTAAGGTAAATTTCAGTAGGGGTCCAAATCTTTTGCAAGTGTGGTGCCAATGTCCTCAACCTACTATTTATTGCACTCGTATCTTCAACTTTTAAAAATTATAGCTAGACAAAAGTCCTGAATCGAACCCGAACCAAATCGAGCAGTTCTTCATAAGTTAAATATCCGAAGGGATACCCAAATTGAGAACTGATTGATTTTTGTCGGTTCTTGGTTCTAGATCAAGAACCGAAGAACCGAATAAGACCTGAATCTAAATAATTTTTTTTATTTTTTATATTGAATTAATTAGTTTTTTAAATTTTTTTAAACAAATTAACAAATTAATCCAGCTAAATTAATTTTTTGTAACTTTGTTAGCTCAACATTTGGGCATTATTATTAAATCTTTTTAGTTGAACAATTTTTTGTTTATTTGTGTTTGTTAATTGTTTTTTTTCAATTATGCTTGTAGAGTTTCTTACTATGACAAGTCAAGCAATTAATGATTAAATCCAATAGTTGGTAAGTATTACCAATACTTAAAAAATATTTTATTTTGATAACTTTTAATTTATATTTCGTTTTCTTTATGCAGATTACTTGAAGCAAAGTAATTATTGATATGGATTATTGATATTTTAATATTAGTATCTACTTTGTGGTATTTGTGTTAATTGAATTAATCTTATTGAACAACTTATTATTTATGTGTTTTTAAATTGAACTACGTTAATTTGTAAAAGTTACGAATGAAGATGTCATTAGTTGTATTTTTATAATGTTGTTGTAAATATTAAAAAATTTAATTATGGTAGGAACCGAATGGAACCGAACCCGAACGATTCCATAATTATATTTGGACCCGACAGTTCCATTTATTAAATACCCGAAAATTTTGGGTTGATTTAGTTCTTTTCAAAATCGAATCGAACCAAACCGACTTATGTTCAGCCCTAATTGTAGCAGTCATGTTCCTAAATAACTAAAAAAACGTTAATATGATCTTTCATAATAGAAGGATAGATCTTGATAAGAGGAGTAGCTCGAGCTTGATTATTTATTATAATATCTGAGCTTCTAAACTAAATGAATGACACATTTGAGCAATGTAAGGTTGACACTTGACATTTCAATATTGAAATCAAATCCTTGTATATTTATTATTATTAATCAATGTACAATTTACGCTTAACAATATGTTGTATAAACGTATCCAATCGCGATGGTCATTGAAAAATTGTAAGCTTCTCTTTAATTTCAATTCTTTCAAAGTTATTTATTTTTTAAATAAACGCATACAAAATAAATTTATATTTGCCTTCTTCAACTATTTTTGGATCCATGGTTTATTCATTTTTCATTTAATTTTGTAGTATGTACCTCGGGAACTTTCCTTGAAGGCACCTACCAAAATTTGTTCAGAATGTTCAAATCCATGATTCTTCGCATAATAATTAGCAATCATGTACAAATTTAAGAAAAACCCATGATATACATTGTTTTACGATAAGTTGGATAGACTATGCTAGGTGATGTGAATCTAACCAAGAATTGATCTTGAGAAGTTACGAGTAAGATGGAACCAACCCAAGAAAGTTAGAAATCATGTCGCGCAAAGATCAACCCAACCTGTTGTTCCACCCATCTCAAAAATCGAGATTACTCGTAAGAAATCCGACCCGTTGATTACTTGGAACAAGAATAAGTTTAAGCCACCAATAATATAGAGAAAAAAATCACAAATTGTATTTAATCTTTCAAAATAATAAAAGTCTTCCTTTTACAATGAAATAATTCTCATATTTATACTAATGCTAGAAACTCTAATAAAATGTAATTAGGTCATATAATATTGTCAAAGTTGGAAATAAAATAGAATCCTAAGCTAACAAGGAAATCTCGCGAAAATAGGAAAATAATATCAACTTGTTCTCGGCATGTTTCTGTGCGACCGCAAGCCCAAAAGTACCATGCGCCCACGTTGCCTTGTGTATAATTTCGTGACGATTCCGAATTGTACTCATGGGAGAAAATCCGACACCAAAGCTGGGAGTTATACCCATTTTAATTCACATCACTCGTTTTCTTTCCAAATATCTTCCAAATTTTGAATTCAACTCGTTTCGGCTCCCGATCCTTTCACGAAACTTGAACCTTGGCTTGTCAACTTCATACATCTAAACTACATTGCTTGAATCCTTGACTCTGTGACCCAGCCAAGTGATTGTCTGTCCCAAATCATGTAATCTTCTCTCTCTTCAAAATGATTCGATCTCAAATCTAAACCTGCATTAAACGAAACAATATTAGTAACGTCAAAAATGTTAAATATTACAAACTTACCCAATAGAAGAAAATTATAGCTTTCATTCTCGATAATAGCAATTGAATGACATGGTCCGTCTTCCCTAGGATGTAATTTTGACATCCTCTGAGTTCGTACCCACCTCCCGCCTCGTACGTGTCATCACCTATATCTCACAAAATCAAACACTAACACCAACCCATGGAAACATTAAATTGACCTAGACTAGTGAATTAGAACCACTTGTTAAACTGGAATGTGGGATGAGATTAGTAGACATTAAATTTACTCCTAATACACTCCACAAATCCATCCTAAGACATGTAGGATTACCGTGATTAAAGTAAATGCATTCATGCACCTAGCCACCCATAATGCACCACAATTGCCTATCATATTCAATTAACTTTGTGTGACATGCTAGAATGTTGTGGATAGTCAATATATGGTGCACCATGAATTATTCTGCCATGGAATAATTCCTTAAAATCCTGCAAAAAAGAATTATTGAAATTGGGGAGGGGATTGTTAGCTCTCACTGAAACCTTCTCACACTCAATTTCTCTCGCATACAAGCTCACTTTGGAATTTTCTCTCCTCTATGATTTTCCCTCTTTTTTCTCTCTTGTGGCTCTACTCTTCTTTTCTCACTCTCAGCCAGTATCCTTCTCTCTTGCTCTCCTTTTTTCGTTCCTTATTTTTATTATCTCCCTCACTCTTCAATTTTTGTTGGTCCTCTTGGACCTGTTGTGGTGTCAATAACACAAGAGTAATTGTTTTTCCACCCATCACAAGGTCGTACCGATTTGTGAACCCTTCATGTTTCACTTTCTTATCATACTGTTGTGGCATTCTCAACAATAGAAGTCCTGTATGCATAGAAACCACATCACATAACACATTATCAATATATCGCCAAATGCTGGAATTTACCAATGCCCTCTTGGTAACCCACATCTCTCCACAATTATTCAGCCACTCCAATTTGTAAGATTGTGGATGCCTCATAAGAGGTAACCCTAACTCGTGTACAAGGGTTGTGCTAGCCACATTTGTACAACTATCGTCATCTACTACCAAATTGCACACCTTATTCTTAATGTGACGCCTAGTGTGGAACAAGTTTTCCCATTGCTGCTCCTCATCATTCACTTTCATTTGTGTAGTAAGAGCGCGCATCACCACTAATAACTCATCCACTGGGTACTCCAAACAAGTCTCACCTTTAACATTCTCCAACTTAGGCGTTGTTACTCTCACTCCCATCTTCCAACTCAATCTTTCCACCTTCCCGAAGAACCATTACCCATCGGTTTGGACACTGTGAAGCTACATGCCCCGAACCCAAACACCTGAAACATTTTATATCCCTCGACCTACCAGTTTCAACGTTTGGTTTATTTTTATTCACCTCTGCCTTATCCTTAGGTATTTAATCCTTTTTCCCTAGTCTCCACTCGATCATTTCTATCACCAATACGCCACTTGGGTTCTATAGTAAACTTAGCGACCCATTTTCGTCTGAGTTGCATCTCTACCTTCATAGCCACATGCACCAAGACCTCCAACTACAATGTCCCTATTCAACCCATTCAAAAACCTAGCCATGGTGGCCTTTCGATCCTCCACTACATTCGCCCTAATCATTGCCACCTCCATCTTCTTATAATAATCATCAACATTCCTAGACCCCTGAGAAAGTGTTTGTAGTTTATGATGAAGATCCCGGTAATAATGTTCAGTACAAACCGCTTTCTCATACAAGCTACGACTAGTCACCAATTGATCCCACCAAATAATGACATAGTCAGTGAATTCTACCACAGCTAACTTCAACTTCTCCTCCTCCAAGTAATTATGGCAATCAAACACCAATTCCGCCTTATTTTCCTACTCCAAGTAAGTTTTAGGGTCACTCCAACTTTGGAAGCTGGAATATTCATTTTGATACTCCCCAAATCTCTATCAACACCTCGATCAAACCTACCTCCTCTATTCCTCATTTGTCCCATATCAACTTCCAAATAATAATCATCATTTTCTTCACTCACCTCCTCATCTTCCCCATCAAATTCAGCCATAAAATCCGTCATCGCCTATCTCCTCTACCCCCACGAGGAATCCTTTGGAGCGTCCCTCGTTGTTGACTCTCAATTAAAGTTTCATGCCTAGCTACATCACCACTAATATGTTCAACCGCCAAACTCAATTGATCAAACTTATGATGTATAGCCTGCATACTATCCATAAACTCCGCATAAAACCTCTTAGGTACATCTTCCTCCTCACATTTACTCGTATGTCCCACTTGCAATTAAGTAAATAACAAAAATTGAATGAAAAGAAATAAAAAAAAATGATTTACCTCACGTGTTTGCACTCGCGTATCACTCAAGATTGGCTTTTACCTGATAATGAGCTCACCACTCTGTCTTTTACCGCTCGTCCTCCGTCCTCAATGATTCGAGTAATAACCTATCTTAATCAATTGGGACACAATCCCGCAACAAACACCACCACGAGCACACGTTTAGATAATCAACAAAATATATACAGACTGAGGTAATTGACTCAAGCTCAAAAAAAGAAACAAAATGACTCAAAATTGATATTTGTTTTTGTCGTGTTTGCCTCTAAACGTTTACGAAGTGTTAAAACTCTCTTCTTCTTTTTTCAGTAGTACGTCGTGAACAGTAACCTTTTTTCCAATAAACAACTAAATATAATTTAGAGGCAAAACAAATAATAAAATTACACAGAAAAGAACGACTCAAACAAGAACAATAAAAGTTGAAATTTTTTCCATGTGAACAGTACGATGAACAGTAAAAAATTTTTTTTACTCAAACAATAAGAATAATTGACAGAAAGTAAACGATAGATGATCTCAAATCTAAAGCCAAGCTCTGATACCAACTGATGTGAACCCAACCAAAAATTGATCTTGAGAACCCACGAACAAAATAGAACTAACCTAAGAAAACTAGAAATCACGTCGCACAAAAATCAACCTAACCCGTTGGAACCGTCTCAAGAATCGAGATTACGCGTACGAAAATTCGACCCGTTGATAAGTTCAAGATTATAAGTCTAAGCCACCAAGAATGTGGAGGAAAAAACTTACAAACTGTATTTAATCTTTCAAAATAATAAGTCTTCCTTTTATAATGAAATAAATATTTTATTTATATTAATGCTAGAAACCCTAATAAAATGTAATTAGGTCATATAATATTGTGGAAGTTGGAAATAAAATAGAATCCTAGATTAACAAGGAAATCTCGCGAAAATAGAGAAATTCTGCCAACTTGTTTTCGACATGTTTTTGTGAGACCGCAAGCCCAAAAGTACCATGCACCTGCTTAGCCTTGTACAGAATTTCGTGATGATTCCGAATTGTACTCATTGGCGAAAATCTGACACCTAAGCTAAAATTTATGCCCATTTTAATCTATGCCACTTGTTTTCTTTCCAAATATCTTCTAAACTTTGAATCCAACTCATTTATTCTCCTGAGCTCTTCACGAAACTTGAACATTGGCTTGTCAAATTCACCAATATGAACTCCATTGCTTGAACCCTTAACTCGTGTGATCCGACCAAGTGATTGCCTATCCCGAATCATATTACAAGGAAAAAACAAATTGGTGATACATGCATATCTAAACTCATCAATGATGAATTGACAATGTTTATAGTAGGGGCGGAGCCAAGAAAATACGTCGCGGTGGGATAAAATATAAAAAAAATTCTAATAAACTCACCATATATAAGAGACGTTTTACATCGTGAGATACAGTTTAGAAGTTTAAACTCATGACAAAGCGAGTCAAATACTCGTGTAAGTACAAATTTAGATGTGTACCCCCAAGATGTTTTGCTAGATTTCGTAGCTTTCCTTGCCAAATAGAAAATCGACACTCTCCCTAAGATAGATAAATTAGTGGAGACTTGATAGACAAGAACAAATGATATCTATCCATCAATCATTAATTAAATAAATTCTCAATGAGCACTCAACTAGTCATTCCAAACAATTGAAAATTTTGGTCAAAACACACAATAAAAATTAAGGGGTTGTTTTCTTCGTATTTCAATTTTTAGTTTTTAGTTTTGAATTCATTTTGGGTTTTGAGTGTTCATTTTGAGATTGCTGAAAATGTTTTTTATTTTTGTCATTTTGAAAAATTGTTTTCAAAAATAAAGAAAATGAAAAAACACATTTACTTTCTAATCTTGAAAAACTTATTATTCAATATATATGTGCGTGAGTGAGTGTGAGTATGTGTGTGTCTATATATATATATATATATATAGTTCATTTACTTATATAATAAAGCAAAAGTGGTTGTCATTGTGGTTAAAGTATTGAAATTCCATTATGGTGACACAGGTTCAAATCTCAACTACCTGCTAATTTATTTGAAAAATTTTGTAATGCGCATATAAAAAAAATTCATTTTTATTGAATTGCAGTGAAACAAAATCGAATTCGTGACCTTCAGAAAATCCGTGACTCCCTCAACTAAGCTACCTCACTATTGGCAAAATTTGTCTGTTTTCCGCGTTTTGACGTTTGACTTGGTTTTAACTTAAAACGGTCAAAATTCGTTTGGAAATATATAAGTAAACGTGTTTTTAATGTTTGGAAAATTGAAAACTGCATATGGCATAAAAACAGTAAAAAGAACATGCCCTAAATGATTATACATCACTGTTCTCATAATGATATTGAAGGGGAAAATAGACTGACAATAGTGAAGGTCCAAGAAATTGGATTTATTTCACATCTATATTGGACTTATTTCAACAATATGCTTTTTAATCACATTATTTTATAAGTAAATAAGTTTTTAACAAATATTTCTTTTACCGACATAATCAACTATAAATCAAGTTACTTATTTGATAATGATAAGCTATTGTTTGGTCCACATTATTTACAAAATATGTTTTCTATCTTTTATTTTCAATCACATTTTTCAATAAAATAATATTACATGCAAATTTAAAATTTTTCTTATTTTTTGGCTACACATTCTCCATCAAATCACTATTTCAAATATATTTTTGGCCAAAAAAAAAAGAAAAAATGGGACTCAAACATGCTCTAGTTATTTCATTGTAAAATTAAGATTTTTTACTTATAAATAAAGATAAGTAACATATGAAAACATCTATAGAGTCATAGAGATAAAAATTTAATTACTTTTAAACTTAGCCAAAAAGTAGCATCTCTTATTGTTAAAAATTAAAATGGGTTCTTTATTTTTAGCTTTATGGCCTTTTTAAGGCTTTTTTTTTCTTTTTGGAAAATGTATTTTGGAATAGTAAATTGATAGAGAATATGTGGTTAAAAATAAGGAAACGTTTTGGGTTTGCATATAATATTATTTTATTGAAGAAAACAAAAGCTTTAATTAATAAAAATAATTTATTACAAAATTTACTTATTTGATTATAAGTGAACTTTTAAATCAAATGTGAATGAGATGAATATGCAACGATTATGTAGTCTTTTAACTAAATTTGGATAATTATACATTATGCTTGGGTAGACTCGAGTTCATTGGGCTAAAGAATCTTTAATTGAGACCATGTTTGAGCCCCATTTTTTGGGATAATGTATTTTGAAATATCGTTTTTTTTTTTGGGAGAATGTGTGGTTAAGAATTAAAAAAATAAATTTGAATTTACATGTAAAATTATTTTACGAAAAAATGTGATTGAAAATGCATATTGAAAAAATGAGATTTGAGAGGGCGTCTCGTGTGTCCATTATGAACACCCATATAGGTACACTTAGTACAACCCTTGCAATTGGGGTCACAAACCTTTTAAATTGTTGTACATTAATATCCAAACCTTTCATTTTTGCAGTTATGGTCTCAAATCTTTTATCTCAATTGCAGCTAGATGACATGTGGACATGATCCGCCCATTTGACTTTTAGTTGACCAAAAGTTAATGATCTGATCAAATTTTAACCAATTTTAAAAAAGTAAAATTGTAACTTTATATCGTTTCATATAAAATAATTACATAAAAATAATGTAAAATAAAAAAATCAATTAAATGGACGGATTTCGCCCACGTGTCCTCCGGCCGCAATATAGATAAAAAAAAAATACACATTGTTTTAACTCTATCAAGTATATCATTACAAAAAGTCACGTCCATCGTGCCAAGAACTAGTTGTTCCAAAAATGTAAAATTATGCATTTTTCTCTTCCTGTAAACAGTAACATCGTGCAACTGTTCACCGTTGTTTGGTACAGTTTAAAATTCAATTAAAATTATTAAAATTGAAAATATAGTCGTTATTGGTCTCACTCGTTTAATAAAGATCAACAATAACGATTAATTTTTCAATTTTAATCCGACTTTAATTCATACCACACCCGAGTCACGAGTGGTTGATGAGTATAGAAAAGTCTTTTGTCGGTTAATCTCGTAAGAGAAGGGTCATTATTGTAAATACGACAACAGAGAGCAAGGGTAATATAGGGGAGTTAGTAATTACTCCGTACTCTCTACGAAGCAGATGGTTAATGGTACTATAAACAAGAATCCCGCGGCATTGGTTTTGGCTCTTTGCCCTGTGATAATCTATAAATTCCCGCGGCATTGGTTTTGGCTCTTTGCACTTCTCTGTCACACACACACTGACACACACACACACACAGTTGAATATCAGAATGATACCATTACCTGTTTGACAAGTAGCAGTGCATATATGCATGTTCGTGAAGTTTTAATTGGAAGATAAAGCTTTGTAATGAAGTGAAACTTGATCAATTGATTCTTAAGAGGTATATTAACGTTTGAATTTTCTGAGTAGAAAAAAGAAGAAGCTGAACCTGAGATGAGATGAGAATTTTACTCATGCGGAAATCAAAGCACGGAATATGATGTTTTAATACGACTAGATTAAAGAGAGTATTTCGGGTGCCGTTGCTGCTGGAGGCGGCGGAGGTGGAACTTTTTGGCAGGTGATGAAGAGTAAGAATTCACCGCCTACGGCGGTTAATCGCCGAATATCTCATCGGACGGTGGTTATACCGGCTATCTTGTTGCTTGGATTACTTTTGCCTCTTCTCTTCGTTCGAATTGCTTTTCTTGTTCTTGAATCCGCCACCGTTTGCTCTTCCTCCGTAGGTAATTTTGAGCGTGTGGCTTAGCTTTTTTCTTAGTTTTTTTTTTTTCATATACTTTTTTGGTAATGTTGTAGTTGGGAATAATTGTCAATTCCCCGTATTTACTTGATTCTGCAGTGTGTATGAAAATGAAGTTTTTCGGCGGGAGCAATGCAACCCTGGTAAGTAATTTATTTACTCAATGCTTCGCTCTAGTTCTTTCGGCGGGGCACCATTGGTATTTTGATCACAAATAAACTAAGGGGCTTGTCTTTTAGTACATTATTTGAAAATTTAATGGTCGAAATAATTTTATTTTATTTTTAAAAAATATGTGATTTAAAAAGAAGATTTTTTTTTTTTTGAAATTACGTGTAATATTATTTTATTAAAAAATATGTGATTGATAAATATATATAGAAAAAAGAATTATAATTTTAACGTTAACCCGGGCGCTTAAATGTTGAGTTAAAATATAAAAAATTGTCATATCGTACATAAGTGGATTTGCACATTTATCGAGATTGTCGATTATTTTAACTTCAGTGCATGCAAGTTGTATATTTTCCTAGTCCCACGTGATCATAGTCTAATCCTTTTCTATCACGGACACTTTCGTTACTTGCAAAAAGTACTGAAATTACCATTCCATTTCCTAACAGTAAGAATTGAAATTCCCTACTCGCTAGTGTTAATTTTGTTATGTTCTTTAAATTAAAACTCTTTTTTAGCATATTCATTCTCAATCACACGTTTACGCAATAAAATATTTTGTGCATAAAATAATTTTGTTTCGATAAATAACGGCCACCGAACAGGGGCATAATTTGTGGAATGTAGGTTACCAAAAAGAGAGAAAAAAATTGGTGGGTTAGAGTCGGAGAAAATGCTTTCAACGGTGTCTTCCACTTATGGGGTCTATCAATTCTATAATTTCTATTTCTGTCAATGCGTAAACCCGGTTTTCAGAAATTCTACGTGTAGATAAATGTCTGATGACACAACTTGTGTTTTTGTCTGATGCTGATGATGATTTGGGTGCTGTGAAAAAGCTGAGAGAAGATTTGACAAGGGCCTTGCTGGAAGCAACCAATTCTATTGATGGTGATAGTGGAATTGAAACAGTAGATGGCTCGAATTCAATATTGTCATTCGAGGATCTTGTGAGGGACATGATGTCAAACAGACGGGACGTTAAAAACTTCGCTTTCAAGACAAAAGCCATTGTAAGTGGTTATTTATACTTGGCCCCATGTTTGATGTTCGCTGTAAAGAGAAATTGGAATAAAATGATATTTTGAATAATAATATTTTTTTGAATGTGGTAAAAAAATGGATTTTTTTTTTTAATTTTCGTGTAAAATATTTTATTGTGTGAATGTGTGATTGAAAATGAATATGAAAAATAAAAAAAGTAACCAAATATAGGGTTGTCCAATGTTCTATTCTACCCACCTAGAGTTAGGTTCTTGGAAATTTATTAGGCTTTGCTCATGTAATTAAACAATGCTCAAGATATACGAAAGAAGTTGAGACCTTGAAATAGGAGGTAGATTCTGTTTCTACTGTGGTGAATATCTTCAAGAATTCTTGATTCGAGTTCAATTTAATCAACCAAACAAAAATCAATCGAGGACGAGGAGGCTCAACCCAAAATTTTTACACTCCTTGGTTGCCACAAGTTTACTCACCCACAAAGGGTACACAAGCTGGTGGTGATTTCGAAGCCACAAAGGCGAGAGAAAAAGTGGAAGAATAGGCACAAAAGGGGTAAATACAATGGCAGCCGCTGGATTTTTCTTCAAGCACAAAGCACACTTTTCTCTCATTTGCACCATAACACACCCACACACAACAGCCATAAAGAGGTGGATATATATAACACTACTTGGGTCACTCCAATTGGGCCAAAGTTCATTAAATGGACTGCCATTTAAAGACGACAACTAATCGATAATAAATGGGCCACCATATATCACCATCCAACTAATAATCACGACTTGGGGTCATTCACGAGTATTGGACCACGAGCAACGTTAACTCAATTAAGTTGCTTTTAGTGGCTCCAAGTTATTTTCGAGGCGAACCATCACTAAGGTATCGATATAAATTATCATATATCAACTTAACTTCATCCGAGATTTATTGGGTATCAAAAACTTGACAAATCTCCACATAATACCCAATCAACCTGCAAACAACAAAAAACACAAAATTTATACTTACATAATCAAGGTAACCAATAAAATTGGAATCACGGACCTTACCTCGTGTTTCAGACTCGAAACACATACCATACATGCTCCATGTACTCACCAGTGCTAAGGTTACAAACAAATACTCAAGTAGAAATAGATAATCACAGTGAACAATCAAGAACAATTAATCATACGATGAAAATATAACATAGGATAACCCATAGATCTTTTCAAAAACACGTTCACACATAACAACAGATTAACACTAAGTTAATCAAGTACACGGCCAACACATATGCAATAAATGCATAAATGACCCCACGAAAAGATCTCACCAAACTTATCCTATCCCATTCCTGTTGCTCACACCTCGAGAACACATATCTCTTCTCATCGTCCACCATACTCACTAGATTGAAACTCAACTCAGGTCTAACTGGTAGAACTCTATAGATTCTAAGTTCTCGAGATAATCCTCTACCACCACATTACTTCTCACAACCAACATAGATAATGGGTCTTCACTTAACAGAAGTGATATAAGTGTTTCTCCAACACTCCACCTAATCAAGGTCTCTTCACAAATAAATGATTCCAACATTTAATCGCATCTTCACTCATGATCCAAACGTCACACTCCACATTCTCGATACAAACCACTAATGTACCCCTAGGCATCTACGCTCCATCTCACCAATAAACATACAACACAATACTAGTGCAACTTAACCCACTATGCATGCAAACATTTACACTAAGTGATTAAATTGCTCAAAAAATTGATGCAAATGCATATATCAAACACATTGAAATGCACATATAATCATGTAACAGAATTAAGCAATCACACACATGCAAAAATGATTACACACGGATACAAATGCAGTAACTAAATTTATTTTCAATAAACCTCATTAGAGTCATCACTCGACCCTATAGCTACATTCCCCTCGTCTCTCATCTTACCTTTCTATTATCGTTCATAGGACAACCTATTTCACTATGTTCAAATTTACTGTAGTTAAAACACATCTTACTTTTCGCATTTGCCTTAAACCTACATTTACCATTTCGTTATGCCAAATTACAAAATCACATTTTTTATTAAAAAAGTACAACTCAAAAACGTGTTGTCATTTTACCAAAAAATGCACGAAACACAAAATACAATTAACGACGACCACAAGCAAAGTATATACACAATTCACACAGAATGGTTAAATAAACTTTTCTAAGGTAACGAGCAATTCTAATAATGAAAAAATAATTGATAACAAATTCACAAAAAATTTAATGCAAATAATTAATAAGTAATTTCTCAGGTCTACCAATAGGCAATGGTTACCCTACATGGTAACTCCAATCCTAATTTCATTCCACACGATAACTTCTAATGCAAACAAATAAATGAATATACTATACAACAGTCTTAACTGCAATAACAAAAGGGAAAGAACACGATATCGAGCGGACCATGCCTGAAGGTCCCTAAATATCGAGGGATGCAAATTCATCGCTTTAGAGCTATCACTGTCCGTCCCAAAGCTTCCGACAGCCACAGAAACACAAAACGACACCCGAATGTCCTAGGGCAAAATTTTCCAATTTTCATCGTATCGCCCGAAACTGAAAATGGACACCACCATAGGGTTCATCACACCACCAGAAACATTCTACCTAAAAAGGTTGTCATCGAAAAACTTTACACGCACCTCCAATATCACTGTGCGTAGGCTTCACGCATCGGTGACACACTTTGCCTCCGACCGCCACACACCGGACCACTAGGTGCACCTCCGCCTACACAGTCCACCAGTGGTCACCGTTTCTCCAAAGGATGAGTGGTTTCGCCAAAAAAACGTAAAAAAAGGCCCGACAGAAAATTTTAAAACAGGGCAGTTTCTGTCCTAGTTTCCTACCTTTGATTCTGCCATTTTAAGCCAATTTTGCTCAATCTTTTTCACAGATATCTCAACAACACAAACTCTGATACCATTTGTCGTAGAAATCTTCGAAAAGTCTTGATTCGGGCTCAGTTTAATCAACCAAACAAATACCAACCGAGGAGGCTCTATCCACAACTTTTACACTTCTTGGTTGCCATAAGTTTACTCACCCACAAAGTGTACATTTGGTGGTGGTGCTTTCAAGTCACGATGGCGAGAGAAAAAGTGGAAGAATAGGCACAACAGGGATGAATACAATGGCAGCAACCAGGTTTTTCTTCAAGCACAAAGCACAAACTCTTTTCTCATTTGCACCATCACACACCCACACACAACAGTTGGAAAGATATGGATATATATAGTACTAGTTAGGTCATTCCAATTGGGCCAAATTTCACTTAGGTCATCCATGAGTGTTGGACCACGAACAACGTTAACTCAATTAGTTGCTTCTAATGGCCCCAAATTATTCTCGTGTCGAGCAATCACTAAGGTGTCGATATAAATTATCCAACATCGATTTAATATCATTGCCAGAGATTTATTGGGTATAAAAAACCCAACATCTACCAAATAGCAACACAATAAAAATGATATATTTTGTGTGAATTAGTATTTTAAAAAGCGGCGTCTAGGCTAAGTTTGAAGCAGGAGCAAAACGCCCCTCTTCTCGCTTTTTCATTTTTTTAAAATTTATTTTTATTTTTTTCGCGTCTAGGCTGGCCTTGTTAAGGGATATATATCCCATATCGATAAATGATGTTGATACAGACCAATTAATAAAGATCTTGAGCTACTCCTCTTAATAAGATTGGCCTTTTAAGATGGAACCCCAAATCTTAACATGGTATCAGAGCCGTTTGCCGGCTGAAAATCGGGAACTAAGTGCTATGCGGGACAAAGTGCTACGTCATAGGACGGGAGCCACCTCTAGAATCCCAACGCCTGGCAACGGATCCTCAGATGGATCAAGCGCGACGAGGACGTCGCGAGTTTAACGGAGGGTGATTGTAATACCCTAGACCAAGAAAGTTTAAGAAATTTGATAGGTACTACTCATACCAACAAGGTGCACCTTCTTTTCCGGAAGTCCATCGTTAGAAACTCCACAGTTAAGCGTGCTTGGCTTGGAGCAAGTCTACGATGGGTGATCCCCTGGGAAGTTTTCTCGGGGAGCATGCGAGTGAGGACAAAGTATGCTGAAAAGACACATGTTGGTACAGTGAGGACAGCACGTCGTCGATCTAACGATCGGGACAGCCCGTTAAGTGGGACCCGGGTCGTTACAAATGGTATCAGAGCCCACTATACTCCAATGAGCGATTCGATCCCTTTAAGACTCTAAAATGAGCACGTGAATTTCAAGATTGGTCTGCTCAAATGAGCCAGAGCCACCATCTTGCGGGGACGTGTTAAGGGATATATATCCCACATCGATAAATGATGTTGATACAGACCAATTAATAAAGATCTTGGGCTACTCCTCTTAATAAGGTTGGCATTTTAAGATGGAACCCTCCATCTTAAAAGGCCTAGCTGTGCTTTTTTTTTTTTACGCTTTTATTTTTTAACGCTCTTTTAAACTTGTGAACATCTAGGCTTCGCCTAAGCTCTCCTAAGTCGAAGCTTGACCTCTACGCTTCGTCACGCTTTACGCTTTTTAGAACAATGCTGTAAATATAGTAAGCCAAATGATGGGCAAGCTGCTTAAGTCCTTGTTTGACAACCATTATTTCAACTCTTTTTTCCGTATAATCATTTTTAATCACACATTTATACGATAAAACATTCTATACGTAAACCCAAAATAATTTTCTACTTTTAACCTCACATCCTCCAAAAAATAACTATTCAAAACTTAATTTTACCCAAATAATTGTTGTCAAAATGGGCTAAATGATGTAAATACAGCAAGCCAATAATTTGTGTAAATTAAGCAGCTTCCATTACTCTAGTTAACAGCGTACATGTTGAGCAGCTTACAGATATGGTATTTTACATATACGTGGAACGGTGGAAGGCCATCCTTGACAAATCTTGGGGATTATATCAAATTTATTATCATAATGCAAGTCTGGGAATTTATTATTATATTGCAAGTCTGAGAATTAAGCTATAGTTTTGGAAATGGTTTTTCAATTCCTTTCAAAACACCTTATGTGTAAAAATACTGAAGAACCTTTCTTAATTATTCATGTGTTAAAATTGTGGCTGCTTTTTCGTTACTATCTTTTGACATTCATCATTATTAGATAACATATACGAAAGCTCTGAGACTTGAGTCGTGCCAATTTTCATGAGTGTCGATTGCTTGCCTTGAGAGCCATATGTGTATGTGCTATGAGAAACGTTGATGGCTGAGTGCTACTTATTCCAGAAGTGTTCCACAATGATACTGAAATATATGTCTGAATCAATATTAACCACTCTTTATTTTCTAATAGTTCAGGAAATTAGTTTTTGCCTGATAGGATAATAAGGTTGCTTAAGCAATTTTCATCAACCAAACTGTAACAGCTTATTCCTTTTTTTCCCTTTTGAAACTCAACTGCTGATCA
The DNA here is from genome assembly GCA_019097785.1 of Fraxinus excelsior. NCBI lineage: Eukaryota > Viridiplantae > Streptophyta > Magnoliopsida > Lamiales > Oleaceae > Fraxinus > Fraxinus excelsior. Next base: position 10,466,157 of record CM032631.1, on the reverse strand, counting down.
AAATGGACGTTTGAAGTAAACTTCTTTATTCTCTATGCAGATCTTGAAGTTGGAACGTATGGTTCAAACATCTAAACGTCGTGAGTTAATTTACTGGCATTTAGCTTCTCATGGTGTACCCAAATGCGTGCATTGCCTTTCCCTCAAGTTGGCTGAAGAATATGCCATAAATGCTGTAGCTCGTTCTCGCTTACCTTCACCTGAATTTGTTTACCGCATTACTGACCCTTCCTTTCACCATGTTGTTCTTCTAACTGACAATGTCCTAGCTGCCTCAGTTGTCATATCTTCTACTATAAACACCTCTCTCAATCCTGAAAAATTGGTATTTCATGTGGTCACTGATAAAAAAACATACACTTCGATGCATGCGTGGTTTGCAGTAAACACAATTGATTCTGCAGTTGTTGAAGTCAAGGGATTGCATCAATATGATTGGTCTCGTGAAATAAATGTTGAAGTTAAGGAGATGTTAGAGATTCATCACCAGATTTGGAATAACATACACAGAAATTTGAAGGAGGAAGGTTTTGAATACGAGGAAGAACACGATCACAAATTAGAAGTTCTAAGCCCCAGCTGCACCTCCCTTCTGAATCACCTCCGCATTTATCTCCCCGAGGTAATTGCTAAACTAAGGTTTTTCTGGACTGGTTGTGAGTGGGATATTCATTTTGAAGTAGATTTTAAAGTATTTTTTTTGTTATCTTATTTCCATGGATTTAACAGCTGTTTCCAGATCTGAACAAAGTTGTGTTCTTAGACGATGATATTATAGTACAACGTGACTTATCTTCTCTATGGGACTTGGATCTCAATGAGAAAGTTGTTGGTGCAGTTTTTGACTCATGGTGTGGACATGAGTCACATGACTGTTGCCCGGGAAGAAAATACAAGCATTACTTCAATTTCTCAAATCCAGTCATATCATCTAACTTGGATTTCGATCGTTGTGGGTGGCTTTATGGCATGAATGTTTTTGATCTCCAGATGTGGCGGAAAACTAACATCACTTCAGTATATCATCAGTGGCTTAAACTTGTGAGTGTTATTTTTTCTAAGTCAGCGCGTTCTCAGAATGGTAGTTTGCTGCATGGAATTCTTTATAGTAATTCTGTGCTTGCTGAAACTATGATCTCGCTCTTTACTTGTATCGTGTAAAAATTGTCCCGAATCATTTCTAACTGCACAGTTGTTCTTTCCGATCACTTGGGATAGTAATATATACTTCTCATTTTTACGCGATACAATAAAAAAAGGGAGATATCTTAGTTTCAGCAGGCAAAACATTTTACTATAAAAAATGCCATGCAGCATCAAGAATTGTCCTTTCTGAACACTTGAGATGGTAATATGTCCTTTCCCAATATTTTTACTTTTCAGAACCTCCATTCGGGTTTTATATTATGGCATCCCGGAGCACTTCCACCTGCCTTAATTGCATTCGAGGGTTATGTAGATCACATTGATCCTTCGTGGCATGTGGCGGGGTTGGGGTATCAGTATCCACAAGTTGACAAATATACGTTGGAAGCTGCAGCTGTCATACATTTCAGTGGGCCGGCTAAGCCATGGCTCGAGATAGGGGACCCTGAGGTAAAAGGCTTATGGAATAGACACGTAAATTTCTCAAATCAATATATTAGAAAATGTCATGTCATGGGCTGAGGGAACAAATTTATCTCGTTTTCGTTTATTATTTTGCAATAAAGCTGGAGTTGTAGTTTGAGATGGAGGGAAGGAGGTAAAGCCTCAGTCTCTGCTCAGATTATACGCTCCGTCGTGGATAAATAGCAAGGGTTGTGCTATGAATACGTAGCACAATATATAAGAGTGTTCATAGTGAACACATGGAGGCTCCAATACCCTCTAATAGGGGCCTCCCATGTGTCAATTGTGTACATCATTTATGGAAAATGCTATGTACACATAACATTTTCCAAATAGCAAATAGACGTAAGGTAGCATGTCATATATTTGTGTGGATTAAAATTAGATTTTTAGTGGATTGTGATAAAAGTTTTTGAAATGTGTAGTTGAAAAGATGTGGAACTAATGAAAGATGTGGTTGATATTGATTGTTTGACTTTGACTTAAATTAAAATCAGATTTTAATTCGGCCCAAACATGCCCAATATCATTATAGTAAATTCATTTTAAAAATGTAGTACGCATGTTGTCTCATCGATTATTCCTGTTACTTCTATATCCCTCTTTTATAGTCATTCATTTACTTTGATTTGTTCATCATGTATAATTTGCTTGTTTCCATTGCCCATTACATCCCGTTGATGTTCATATTTGAGCATAGGTTTCCTTCTAGCAAGCATACGAAATAGAACTAAACCAGCTCGCTTGATTCTGTTGATTAATGGTTGATTTCATCCTTAATGTTTTGATCATAACAAACAAAATTAATATTGTTTCTAATAATTGATTTTGGGTGATGATAGTTCAATGCTAAAATTAAAGCATTGTCAAAATCTACACATTATAAATCGGGATCACGAAGAAGATCAAGATCGAAGTCAAGCATTAAAGTCAAATGTCAAGAAAGACCAAGATCAAGATCAAGAGTTTAAGAGCCAAACATGAAAGAAATTTTGAAGCAAGATCAAATACTAGACTTTCGAGATCATATGTAAAGGTATAACACTTTGATCTTTGGTAATGAATGACAATAGCTCAAAAATCATTTTGTGTCCAAATAGTTATTTTCATATTACTTGCATAAAATATTTTTGATCAAAAGTAAGATTACTTTTTCAAAGTGATACTTGAACTTAGATCATATCTCAAAAAAAAAAAAAAGGCAACGGTCAACCAGACGTCCGTCCGGTATGGCAGTTTAGCGCTAACAGTCAAAAATTCAACCGTTTTGATTTTTTATGCAACGGCTAGTTCATCGTCCAGTACTGTAGGGGACTGTCGGTACAGTGAGTCGGTTGGACAGAGTTTTGACTGTTTTGCTCTTATAAATACATCTTCTTGCATTAAAAAAGACACATTTCTAAGAGCATTATAGAGATGTTCTTTTGAGATAAAATAATTGATCTTTACTCTTTATTTTATCTTTATCAATTTACTTGCTTTGAAAAAACTTTTGATTAACTTTATCTTTGAAAATTAATTCTCTCGTCAAAGTTTTTCATTTCTCTTTGTATTTAACTTATTTATATCTATCTTAAAAGAAAAATATATTTTTGAAGAAGTTTTTGAGATTTATCAAAGTTTCTCATTTTTCTCTTATCACTTAATTTATTATAATCATTCATTAAAAGAGAGTTTTGAATCTACACTGTACTTATTTCTTTATTTTCTCATTGAAACATTTTGATTGATTGAATCTAAATTTTGATTTATCATATTTATCAAAAAAATTCTAACATTACTATCTATTAAAGTGTTAGACTACTTCTCTTCTTGTATTCAACTTTGAATTTATCATTTATTAAGAAGATAAGATTTTATTTGTAAAATTTATTTGAATTGTGGGTCGTGTTGAAGTCCCTTAAAGATCAACATGTATAAGGATCGGTGCTCCTTATTGTAAGTCACCGTGTGAGTCATATTGAGGCTCTGTAAAGCTCAATTGTGTGGGTCGTGTAGAGGTCCCATAAAACATTGTATAAGGATCGGCGTTCCTTACTTCTAGGTCATCGAAAGCGTTGCAAGGGGGGTGAATTGCACCACAAGTTAATCAACATAGTGAAAAATGCATTGCTCATACCGGAGAGCTTGGTAACGAAGGACGTAGATCATTGCATTTGATCGAACCTCCATAACTATATCGTTTACACTCTCAATCCATTTTTACTTAACGTCTTTACTCTGTGCAAATTACATTGTCTTACTTATTTGCTTACTTGTATTTAATTGTCTTCGTTTATTCACACTTATTATTTGATTGATCTATTTGTTTGAACTAGCTTACGATTATTAATTTATCAACGTGTTTTTAACTTACATGATTTTAGTTAATTATTAGAAAAAGTTTTAAAAACCAATTTACCCTCTCTTGGTTAGCCAATCTTGACCTTTCAGATTCGGCATCTTGGATTGCTCTTCATGCTATCGTCAATTTTATTGCAATAGTTGGGCAACTTAACAAGAAAAAAATACATTTTTTTAAAAGCGAGGACATCGCTTTATTGTGGAACATTATGCGTTATAGCATGCATATATATCTTAGACTCGTTAATGGTATATTTTGCGGTTTTCCGATTTTTTTTCCCCTTTACAATCTAATGTTGTTCTCTTCTAATGTGGTGTTATTGAAACTTGTGATACAAGTGCTAAAGTTGCTTGAAATATCTCATCAATGTCCGTGGAAACAAGTTGTGTTAGAAATGATCTTTGAAAGGCTTTAAAGTGCTAGATTTCTTCCTCTTTCTACATGAGAGGATAGTTGTGCATCTTATTGTTGCGCAGTGGGGCTTGGTGGGTCAAATTTTTATTTTTTTTAAGGAGAAATTAAGAAATAAATTAAAGATTGCAAGATCATTACGGGATTTCAACGAAGTCATCTAACTCGTCTTTTCTTTAAAAATTTTCAATTATTTCACATTTATTATTTTCCACGCAACAAATTTCTCAAATATAATTTACATAATTTGAACTTGGGATATAATGTCAAGATTTTGGGATCGTTACAATACTGGACGGTAAGTTTAGCTCATTTCAAGTTGTAGTTATAATAATTTTTAAGGGAACAAATTGATTTTATATAGCACCAGAGACCGAACTATCGATCGACTTCAATATTGTAGTTGGTAAATTGGCAATAGCTTTTTCGTAAGTTCGATTGTGCCCCTAACTCAAAATGTCTGCGTTTGTTATTGAATTGTCGTGCAAACACTAGATAGTTATTAGAAATGACAAAGGCTTGAATTAAGAAGAGGCGTTAAATATTTACTCACTTTTATGTACTATGAATTCATGAACAAAAAATTCCTAAGGAATTCAAGAACGTGCGTTAGTTTTATGGCAGTTTAGATTTGTAGCCAAATTTGAGGGGCGGATTTGAAATGCGGTCAATTTAGGAAGACCGGGAGAAAATAGTTGTTTTTGAAGTGCAATTACGGAAAAATCCCTTTTCTGAAAGTGATCAATTTTTGTGTGGGGTCAAGATTTTCCAGTCAAGCTGGTGCGTAAATATGGAGAGTAATGCTAGACGTACAGAAGAATCTTGCCAGAAAGTTGACAGAAAGACTTAAAATGTATGTTTTGCCCTTAATGAAATAAATTGCAAGATATGTCCTATATCTTTTAGTTATTAGGTCTTTCAGAATTATTTCTTTCGTTCCTTTTATTTGGGTTCTTAGAACTAGATCTGAGAATCTTAATTCAGTATTTTCTTGTAACCAAATCAAGTATTGTTGTTGCTCGAATTTGTGATATTTTATAGTTGTTCTTATTTTGTCCCACTTTTCTTGATTTTCTTCTTTTCTGAGTTTTTTAAGGAGTATTCTAACTTCTTTAGATCTTAATTTACTAGTATTATCTTGAATCCTCCTAAATCTTTTGAATTCTTCTCTTTCTTCGTGGTTCATTAATCTAATCATGATTATATAATATTTTATTAATTTTTTAAAATTTTTGGTTGATCTTTTTTAGTTATATATCCAAGTACAATTCCTTCTGAAACTTCTTCTTCTATATCTTTATATTCAATTATGATATCTTCTACCTTCTTTATTTCTCTACTAGTTCATATAGGATCAAATTCTATATTATGTTTGCAAGCATAATCCATATCAAAGTATATTTTTTCAAGTTTTTCTTGGCCAGCAGGAAATACTTTTTCAGATTTTTTAACTAATTTTAGTAAAAACGAAATATCTACATTATTTAAATATAACTTAAGACTATCATTATTAGATATGGATGCTTGTGAAGTGTTCATAGAAATTAATAAAAACTAAAGCATAAGCATGTAAAAATAAGCATATAAAAACATGTAAATGACTTACAGAAATCAATGGAAATAATCAGGTTTTCCCTCCAGTATGTCTTTATAGTTGTTTTGCATGTACTTAATCTACCTTTTGAATAAGATGAATATTTAAAATATTTTGAAATTATTTGGGTCCACAACTGCTTTCGCAAAAGGCTTTTCAATTAAGGTTGCATTTCTCACTCTAGAGAACTAGTCGTATTTCCACAGACGCTATCTCACAGTATCCAGAGTCTCTGTTTTCGCCTATATTCAAGCTCTTTTCAGAAACAAGTTCTTACTTGGAACGAAATTTTAAAAGATAAACTCACACACAATGTACTACAATTTTATTAGAAATCTGTCATTTTCCCCTAAAACATTCATCAAAGACGGGTACTTTGGCATGGTTAACATCCATTCAAAAACAATGTTTTGAAAATCTTTTAATACCTCTATCTGTATTGCCGAGGAATCATGAGAAACTTAACGAAATCCTTTTATGAAAGCTTTGTTGAACATAACCAATTTCATCTTTATATTAATAAACTGAAATAGTACATGCTTACACACTATATTTACATACTTTTGGTACTCACCTTATGAAGTTTAGAACTCCATAAGTGATCACATTATTACAAGCTTTGCTATCTTCAAGCTATCTAACAATATTTCTGAATACAAGTGGTATATACTGATTACAAAGAAGAGAATTTTAGATGTGCTTTCTCCAAGTTTTTTCGAGATGTCTGTCTGGATTTCGATGCCTTCTTCCCAATACCTCTCCTCCTTTTATAGAGGTCTTGAGTCCTTCCTTTAGTTATAAGGAATCTTATCTTTACAGCTATCCTTCCATTATCTTTTGTTAGGTAGTGAAGAGCAATCTTATCTTCAAATGTGTCTTCTATTATTTTTTGTCTTCCACCTTTCTTTGTTGGGTAGTGTTAGGCGGCCTTATCTTCTTTATTATCTTCTGTCTCTTAGTAATCACAGTTTTTCTTTAATAAAGTATTTTATTAAAGTAGTGATAAAGGGTCACTTTCTTGCCCCTATTACTTTTCAATCCTTGAATCAAATAATTTCGCGGGGAATTCATCACTATTGAGAGATGTTCCTTGACTCATATCTTCCACAACACAGTGTTCACAATGATGGTCACTGTGATCCCAAAGTATCTTGCATAGTTCCTTTGACATATCTTCTGATCCACTAACTTGATTTGAGATTATAGTGGATAGCAAATTGTCAAGAAGATACATATCTTCATCCTTTGTAGGGATTCTCGCATTAGAATAAATTATATATTCTTCAGATGGATAGATCCATATCTTTTCTTTCTCAAGAATTAACTGAGTTACATGTTCAAATATCTCTTTGTATCCTTTTGCTCTTCTGTAGGGCATCATATTAATGATATCTTGGTATCCATTTTTAACAACCTTTTGATTGGCTGGTAAAAAATGTTGATTTGTGAGTCCCAATTTTATAACATGGAACGATGGCTGCATATATTCAAGAACAGGATCTCATTCCATCGGTGCTGAGTGGAACCTTATATATATTTATACTTTTGACAACCTCTATATATCTCTTTATTACTTTCCTGACATCTGCCGGGAGTTGAGCTATTTCTCTGAGGTCCTTGTTAGGATATAAACATAATATATTTCATATTTCAAAACAATTTCTTACCCAGTTGGCTGGTGTTTCTGGATAAAAGTTTATCTTGTTGTATTTTCCATGAGAGTTTTCATCTACTTTCCTATTTCAAGATACCAATCAAATAAAATATTAAAAATAACAAGAAATAATATCACTTTTTCATAGTTATTCTTTTTGGGTATTTTCATTCCATGGCATATCTTGACAACATCTTTTGGATCAATAGTTTCAATAGTTAGCTTTGGTAATTTTTGGCTTGATGAAGAGTCACCATCGCTAATTTTGATATCTTGTAAATCCCTGATAGGAGTTTTTATATCTTCTTTACCAACAACAGGTTTAAGTATTCCCTGTGAAGGGGTTCCTATTGTTTTCTTGTCTTTCCCTTTATCCTCGGGAAGAGCGCTAGTATTCACAAGTCCCTGTGAAGGGATACTAGACTTGGTACAAGTTACTTCTGCCTCAAGGGCTATATTTTTGCCTCTAAGGCTATTTTGGATATTTTGCATTTGTGCTTCCAAATAGGAAACCTTTATTTCAAGAATTTGGACTTTCGTCCTTAGTTGTTCTTGCTCTATCCCTACTAAGATAATCAGGAAGAAATTTAGTTTTTCCTTTTATATATTCAATATCAAATTTGAAATAAAAAAACTAAATTTGAATTCTGATAATATATCTATTAGCAATAGATGGATCAACATTATTTTTCAAAAATGCTTTAACTTGAGTATTATCAGTTCTAATCAAGAACTTCTTTGGCAATAAATAATCTTTATCTTTTTGTATTCCTCGCTTGACAGCAATGAGTTCTTTTCTGTTTGCCTCATACCTTGTTTCGACTTCTTTGAACGTTTCTGATATATATCATGCAAGTATCTCAAGACAAGAACAATTCTTTTCACACTTATATTCTTTATGATTCTTTTTAACCTTTAATACTACACCCCAATAATTATTTGAAGCATCAGTTTCAAGGATAAAAAAAATCTTCTTCTTGTGGAATTACAAGTTTAGGCAAAACTTTTAATTCTTCTTTTACCTTCCTTATATTCTCACAATCTTGTTCTTCCCAAAATCACATTACATTTTTTTTAAATTTTGGTAGAAAATAGTTTTTTAACTTGACACAATTTTCAATGAATCATTCAGCATAATTTAATATACCAAGGAAGCTTTGTAACTGTTTTTTATCTTTGATTTCTTCAGAAAATTCTTGAAGTTCTTCACCAATATGAGATTGCAGTTGCAATTCTCTTTCTTTTATAAATAACCTAAGAAATTATATTTCTGTTTTGGCTATCTCAGCTTTCTTTTGAGAAAGTGTAATACCATGCTTTTTCATAATATAACAAAATTTCTCAAGATGTTCAATATGTTCATTTATATCATTTGAATGAATAAGTAAATCATCAACATAAGCAATACAAAAATGAGTAATTGGTTTGATTACCTCATCCATTCTCTTGAAATATTTGTGGTGCATTTTTCAACCCAAATGACATTACATTCCATTCATATTGTTTTAAAGGATTAGGGGTACTACATGCAGTTAGTGGTTTACTTTCCTCTGTAAGTATGATTTGCCAAAAACCTGACTTACAATCAAATTTTGAAAATACCTTCTTATTTTGTACTTGTTTAATAAAAGTGTTCTTATTAGGCAAGTAATATCCATCAAACTTAGTAACTTCATTAAGTTTCTTAGAGTTAATCACCATCTTGGCTTTTCCTCTCTTTATTTCACTATATTTTCTAATCATAAAGGCTGGGTTGCTATGTGGGCTTTTACTAGGCCTAATTAGTTTGGCTTCTGGCAATTCTTTTATTTGGACCTTAAATTCGTTTTGGTCTTCTACATTATATCTCATTGGTTTGACCCTTACTATAGTATCTGAATTAATTAATTCTATCTTTGCTTTTACCTTGTCTGCGTTCCATTTTTCTAATTGATTTTCAGAATATGTTTCAGAAATTTCTTTTTTCAATTTTTCTAACTTATTTTCTGTTGACATTTTCAAAACTGTAATTGGTTTGAATTTTTCTATACTACAACATCCACCACGCTGGGTTGAGGAGCTTTGATGTTTAATTTCTTTGTATGCTATGCTAATAGTTTTAGTGATTTTTGGTGTAAATATCTTATGTGCACAGGGAGTTGTGAACATATATCCATCAATATATTGTGTAAATGGTGCATATTTTAGTAGGAAGTTTCGTCCTAATAAAATATCACATCCAATTGTGTTTGACATATATATTGTATCAACAAATACTTCTCTAAAAGATATTAGAAAATGTACTTGTGTAGCATATTTGCTATATATTACCTTGTTTCCACCCGTTGTTGTAACGGTGACTACTTTTTTAAATCATATTTCCAATATTTAGATGATAGTACATTTGATAAGTATAAGCTTATTGTACTTCCAGTATCTAGATAAGCATGGAATTTAATTCTACAATAACTTCTTATATTGAATGTAACTTCAATATATGAACTCATGAAATTGGTACTTATTACTCTTTTCATGATAACAATGATTTCATATTTTCATCTATTCTTGATATGATAATTGGATTATCATCAACTGTTATTTTTAAATATCATTGACAAATTTTGTAAGGACTAAATTTTTCAAGGAAGTTCATTCCTAACATTATAGGTGAACGATTGAATCCATATAATTCATCTTTATATAGAATTATTTCTTTAGTAATTTCTTTTTGATCATCTTCTATGAATATAAGAGGGAATTTCATATTTTTTCTTATTTCGAGATTATTTCCCAAATAATCTTTGAATATATATGGTTCTGGTAATCCAAAGTCTATTAAATGACTAACAAATTTAGCATTTACGTGACTTTTATCTGCTCCAGTATCTATAAGGACAAAAGGATTCTTCTTGTATCCTTCTTTATTAATACATCTTGTTTTGATATAATATTGCGAACTTGATGGTTCAGCAATACTTAATTTTCAAAGTTGGCTTGTATTAGAGTTTTGTCTGGAAAGAAATCTTGCAATAAGATTTTCTCCTTCTAGACTTACATTATTTCTTCTTATTAAATTTCCTTTAGAATTGATTTATCTTGCTTGTTTGTGAAAATCAAGTATTATCCTTTCAGTATGGTAACTTCATGTTCTTGATATTTCCTGAGAGGTATATATTCAGCTAGCTCTTCAAAGTCTTTATGTATAATAATATTATCAGTTATTTTCCTTAAACTATTGTGATGACTAGTGCAAAAATTAAAAATTGATTTTATGCTAATACTAATAGTCTTACTTTTTCTTAACATTTTTAAATTTCCAATTCTATAATATAGATTGAAACTTTGGTCAATATTTTCATCAATTAATGACATTGCATAATTTGGTTTTATTGTAAATATTATTTTCTGATATACTAGATTTCCTACAAAAGTTCCTAATAGAGCATCTATAGGATCTTGTAAGATTCTGTTGTTCATACAATATATTTCTATTGGTATATTCATACATTTCCTAAAGAATGCTTTTACCATAATTTGGATTCCTCCTATCTCAATACATTTCAATTTGCTTCTTACATTTTCTGAAATTTTGGCTAGTTTTTGTTTTACCCATTTTTTTTGTGATTGTGGGGATTCTTCGTATTTCTTCCCAGAATTTCTTCCCCCTCCCTCCTTTTTGCATTCTTGCCCCTTTTATAGGAGAAATAAGCTGACACGTAGTACTCCTGTCATGTCAATTCAAATACCAAGCTGAGCAAGTACATGCGCTGGCGCAATAGGATTGGCTTTCGAGCTTGATCCAATCACGTTGATTACGGAGTGGCAGTATACGTGGGTCCCATCATTAAATACATTATTTAGGAAAATAAGCTAGGACTTCTGATTGGAGGGCTAAGTGGGCGCTGACATGAGACATTTCCATGTTGACTTCTTTGATTGGGAATTTGAAGATCTTGTCAGTAATCTTCAATCATTAGCTACTGTTACGCCTTGAAAGACTACAATAGCTTGCTAGGTAAGTTACCCAAGAACTGAACTGAGCTCATATACCCGAGCTCGCGTTGTCCTCTCTTAATTGGATAAGAGTAGTCCGAGCTAAGCGACCTCGAAAGTCGGTATCAACAATTGTTATTAAAATATGGTATGAGTTTACTATAAGATTTATAAGTAAAAAAATATGACCAAAACTAAAGTCGCAAATAAATGATGTCGTTTGGTGTAATGTTGATACTTAATAATGTCACATAGAATTTAATGTTATTTTATCCAATGATCATTAGTGTAAAATTGAGAAATTCGAGCGACTATTATCATAAAAAAATAATTCAGTAACAAGTAATATAATTATACAAAACCTCAGTAACCATCGACGTAATTTACCGATATTCAACTCTTATCTTTTGATTACTTAATTTAATAATGACATCTAAATTAATATATAAGTTAATTTTACTAAATACTTTGTAACGTTATTAGCTACGATCTCTATCGAAATTTGCATTGGGTCCTAAAACTTTGATCATGGAGGAAAGCAAACCAATTTGCATTTGAAGTTCTCTGGTGAAAGATCGACACTCTCTCAAAATATCATTGATTTCAAACATCTTTAACTTTTTGTAAGATAGGCCAGTCGTATTGTTAATGGATAAAATCTCACGTCCAATAAAAATGAAAATATAGATCAGTTTATAAGGATTTGAGTTACTTTTCTTGATAAAGTTGACATTTTAAGATGAAATTTCAAGTCTTAATATAGTATCAGAGCCCATTAAGTTTCAACGAGCAATTCGATCCAATTAAACTCAATCGATCTATTCAAATGAGGCACCATCTTGTGGGGCATATTAAGAAATAAAATTTCACATCAAATAAAGATGAAAACATAGACTAACTTATAAGGTTTTGGACTACTCTTCCCAATAAAATCAATCATTTAAGATCAAACCACAGAGTCTTAATACGCGCAGCCGGTTGATGGGTACTTCTTTGGAGCTCAATACAATATACTTATTTGGTATAACATAAAGTCTTCATTTCAAAAGAAATGTTAGGATCCGTTTGATTGCAAATGTGGAAAATGGGTGAAGAGAAAATATTTTACAGAGAATTGATTTGCCTAAAAATCGTTTTGTTGGGAATTGTAATCTATAGTGTTTGATTGGTATAATTTTCCATGAAAAATGTTGAAAGTTTGATGTTCGTTTAACTTCGTTTTTTTATGAAAATTGTCCATTAAAGTGATAATGTTTTCTACCATTGGATCTAGAATTTATTTCAATTGTCAAAAAAAATAATCATACCGAATACCATGAAAAATCTACCATATCAAACGGAGCCTTAAAGGTTTTCCCATTCCCCCATTAAACTCATTTTAGGGGAAATGGGTGAAATTATACTTATTATGCCAGCTCTTTTTTTTTTTAAAATGTATTTTTGAATAGTATTTTAACTTCATTTCAATTACATATTTTTCAATAAAATAATATTATACGTCAATCCAAAACATTTTCTTATTTTTTAGCCATACATTTTCCATCAGCTATTAAGCCCATGTTTGTCTACCATTTTCAAAAACTCTGTTTTCTACAGTAAACAATCGCATCCACATATTCACCCAATAAACTATTCCACATATAAACCAATAAAGTTACTTTAAATTTCATCCTCACATTCTCCAAAAAATTATATTCCTTACATCATTCTTGAAATTTTAATGAGTGACAAACACACCCTAAAACATGCAATTTTATTTTTTGACAAAAATGGAGCTCAAACAAGCATGAAACCACTTAAAAAGAAAGGTATAAATTCAATCCTCAAAAGTATTAGAAAGAAAACTCAACTAGTTCGCCTTTGCATATCACCTTTCGATTTTTTTTCTCTTTCTTGCCGTCTCATTCTCGTACCTTCCTTTTCTTCTTGTCCAAGGAAACAAAACTTTGTCTTGTCAAGAAGGAAATTCTTTACTTCATAATGCATTCGATGAAAAACTAAGAAAATATTTATAAAAACCCTAAACATACAGTAATTTGAATCACTTCACCAATATTTTCTGTCAATTCGAAATACCAGAGAGAAAAGAAGAAGAAGGATTTCCCGGCTAAAAAAAGTTTAATATCAAGATGGGTATACTTGGAGCCATTGCAAGACATTTGGATGCTCTCGTTGGGTACTTTCAATCCAATGGATAAGAACCCATTTTTCCAAAATTTTAATTTTTTTCCAGATTTTTTCCATTGATTCCAGACATCTGGATAATATATTTTATCAAAGTTAATAATTCATGAATATTTATTTCCTGTAAGTCCATATATATCTAATTGTTTGCTATTTTTCTTGATTGAGGAATATACAGACCTGGAGCGATGCTTCTATATCCTTTGTAAGTCCAAAATATTTTTGTCTTTTTTCACACAGAAATTCCTTCAATTTTTTTGATAAATTAAGAATAGTTTAATGAATAAATGAACAGGTATGCATCATTGAGAGCAATTGAGAGTCCTTCAACACTGGATGATCAGCAGTGGTTAACATATTGGATTTTATACTCACTGACAACCCTGTTTGAGCTTTCTTGTTGGAAAGTCCTTCAATGGTAATGGCTGAATTCTATGTTAATATATCAATTTATGAGAACAGGCCTGGCGTTAGAACGGGCCTTACCTAGGGGTGTCAACGAGTCGAGTTGAGTCGAGTCACGAGTCGAAACGTGAAGGTCGGGCTCGGCTCGAGCAAAAATGGTTCGGACTTTTTTTGGCCCGAGCTAAGCTGAGCAAAAGCTTGACCCAAGCTTTTGAGTCAGGCCTTAGTGGACCGATCTGGGCCTGAGTTGGCTTGGCTCATTTTTTTCGTGGCAAATCTAAATTTTTTTTAAAAAATTTAAAATTTGTGCAATTTATGCGGACATGAATTTAAAATCTATTGTTTTAATTTTCTTTTTTCATAAAGCTCGGCTTGGTGGGCTGAAATGACCCATGACACAAGCTCACGGGCAGACTCGAGCTCAAGCCGATGCCCCAAATTGTGACTCGGGCTAGAGCCTCGGCTCGATGATCCCGACTTGTGCTTTTCCCAGGCCAAGCCACGGGCAGCGAGCCGACGAGTCATTTTGACATCCCTAGCTTTCCCCGACTAGTTCAACCGGTAAAACCGAGGATCGGTTCCAAAAGTGTGTCAGGTAGCCTCTTAAAATGTTTGATAAGAGACTGGCTTCAAAACAACAGAACCAGACAGTTAAACTGGAAGAGGTTGTACCGGTGGCGGTTCTTCTAGTTTTGTAGTGTCAACGCTGAAGCCACTCGAGCAATCATATAGGAACCCACACCAAGTTTCATATATGATCATGCACACTTTCACATTGAACTAACTTGTCTAAAAACTTAACATCTTAGGGCAGAAAAGAAGTTTATTTTTTTTAAATTTTCGTCTTCAACAAATTCATATATAAGAAATTATGTTTATTTTCCAAAATTCCTACAGGTTCCCAATCTGGCCATACATCAAGCTGACATTCTGTATGTGGCTAGTGTTGCCAGTTTTCAATGGAGCTGCTTACATTTATGAGAATTTTGTGAGGAAATATGTCAAAGTTGGAAGCTATGTGAACCCAAATTATCCTGAAGGTCAGAGAAGGGTACTTCAGATGATGAGCCTTGACGCCAGGAAATCAGTCGAGAATTACATCGAGAAATATGGTCCCGAAGCCTTCGACCGAGTTGTCAAAGCGGTAAGAAGCTAGTCGAGGAAACCCCCATACTCACACAGAGCAAGACATTGATATATGTATTAAACACATACTGACTCATAAAATTGTTCTTGCAGGCTGAGAAAGAGGCAAAGAAACACTGAGAAATTATTTCAAGTCCCTGAAAGTCCCATTTATCTGCTTTTCATCCCTTTAAATGATTTGTTGGAGTCTGAAGCAAGATTATAGAGCAGACATGTAATAGTGAACATGGGGGAAAGATTAAACTATTTATTGATTTTTTTTTTTTTTTATGTGGATTATTAACTAGCAGTGATAATATTTCCACCATTGTGTTCTATAAAAGTTGCAGTTCATCAATGGAAATAATTTCTTATTGATTTTCCATTGATTCAGTAACAGAGACATAGTTGGACCCGAAGAGAGGTTCAAGAGGCTGTTGTCTCAGGCCAGCTCTCTAGGGGGCCGAACAAAGTTTTTTTGCTTCCTTTTTTATTTTAAAAATCCATTGTCGTTTATACTTGCTCATTCTTGATCGGTTGCTTCAAACAATGAGACTTTTTCAACAATAATATCGTAAATCACAGAATTAGTGACTGGATTAAGAATACTCATTCCATTGTGTAACACCCCCTCAGTATATATTTATGCATCATTACACATCTTGTCTTAAACAACGAGTAAAGTATTCATCCAACTTCAAACGTGTATAACTCTAGATATTTGACTCATATAAGACGAACCGTTCAAACATTTATCGACTTAAAGTCTTAAACAACATAAAATTCACGTTCGTCCACAAAGGAATGAATTGATTTATACCCATTCCCCGACAAATGATTATGCTCGAGGGTTGAGAATTATAAGCATTCTCATGACAATTAAGGAATAATTTTGAATCAAGGTACACAACCACTGTAGGACAGGAAAAGAATATGTATAACTGTGTCCGAATCACGATATTTTTCTGAAGGGTAAACATTTCTATTTCCACACCTTCATCCACGAATCGTTGCTCACTGAGGCAATCCTATGATTCACAGATGTATTTGTCAATGCAGAAACTATACCCTCGTGCGCACGATGGGTCCACATTTTGCTGCCATCCATTGGATTCCAGATTTGAAGTGACTACGAAGCACTTAAACAAGTAAATTCGAAATGAAGATGTTTGAAGAAGTTTACTACAGAAAATATGTGTAACACATTGCAGTACAAGATGAATATCAATGGCCAAGAATAGTGAATACATGGTAAGAACAATCAGAATACTGTAAAAGGAAACATTTCATACCTGGTAAGAACCAATGGCCAGGACTAGTGAATACCCGGGATGGAACGTGCAGGACACAAATTTATTTTCACTGGACTGCAACTGATGCACGGATTTTCTGCCTGCTTCAATTGACCATATGCGTGCACAATCTTCACTGACAGAAGCCATGTATCTGCCACTGGTATCCCAACACATCGAGCGAACATCTTTGGTATGTCCCTAGAAATTGAAGGGATAAACTTATATAATATCTAATTTAATGCATGCAGGAACAAGAATGACACATATAGCATCTTTGGTAAAGAGGATTAGATAGCACTGAACCATACTAAGAAGGTGAAAGAAACTAAAATCTTGTTTGTCCAATACAATACTTTATACAAACATGCATTTAGATTGATTCAACAAATTATATCGTACCTCTAATCGGTACTGGATGGTGCTAGTCTCAACATCAATCATATTGATAACATTTCCTGTAGCAGCAGCCAAAAGGTTCCCAAATTGAGGTTGGAATCTAACTTGTCCATTTGCTCCCTACAGTTGCACCGTGGAAAAAATCAGAAGTTAGAGCCATCTTATAATGGGGAATTTATACCTTGTCTTCATCTGTTATTATTTTTTCCAAAGTTACTTTCATATATTTAATAAACATTAACACTCGTTTGCACTCAAATTTACATTGTAATTCTTTGCCATGTATGAAAACTCAGAATTTAAATGGAAATTGAAACAACTCTTAAAACCATTTATCAACATATAAAGAAGTCCATACCAGTAAATTATGCCCCTGTTTGGAGTAGCTAAAAAAATCAGAATTTTAGAAGATTTTGATAAAATTTGATAAAATGTAAGGTTAAAATTAATTGTTGACCTTGACTTCAATTTTTATTAACTTTTTAAGCTACACCAAACCGGCCTGTACTGTCACCCAACAGGAAGATAGTTACATCAGAGTAAATTAACTACGACAGTGAATGAGCAAAATAAGAACATGTGCTCTTCCACGAAACTACGTAACTAACCTTAAAAGCGTGAATGCAAGCAGATTTATTGACATTCCACAATCGAATCTCATCATTGCTATCGCAAGAGCAGAGGATATTGACCCTTGTTGGGTGGAAATCCAATGACATCACAGATTTAGCATGCCCAACAAGCCTAGAATTTGATTTTGTCCGCTAAAACATCACAGTCATGAAATATGTAAGCATTCCATTTGAGATAGTAACAAGTCATTTGGTCTATTTTAGTGTTTTTAGACCATGTCAAACAATGTTCTTTGAAATATTTAGGGCAATGCTTTCAGACACCATACTTAAAAGCTACTTGCATAAATATTTGAAGAAAAGATAGAAATAACATATCAATATTTTTAGTATGTACATAATCACAACCAAGAACTACAAAATTTGAAGTAAATATTTTATGCAAAAGCCCGTGAATGGCAGGTCTGGCTGACACATTATGTTAGAAAAAACTCAGAAATGGCAACAACCATTGTACAGGAAAAATGAATAGGAAAAGATTTATCACCTTGACCGCGTCACATACTCGCACGGCTCTATCAACCGAAGATGTTGCAAAAACGGTTGAATTTGGTTTGAAACGGATGTCTGTGATGAGATGTGAATATCCTTTTATTATATTCGTTGAAAGAGATTCCAGATTCCAAATCAGAACCTATTACAAAATTATGAAAAATTTGTTAGCTTGTGATAAAATTTTTGACAAAATCTTTGTTTCCGAAATGTAAATCTTCCAACGCAAATTCA
>CM032631.1:10185159-10447798 GCA_019097785.1 Fraxinus excelsior | reverse complement strand
GTTTTCCTACTTTTTCCAAAAATTCTTCAATTATATTTTCTTCATCCATTATGTTCATCATTATTTTAGGTTCGTAACATGACTCTGATACCATTTTTACCGGAGTGCGCAGAGGTGGCGGAATTTTAGATTTATATTAGATAGTTGTATATTTTAGTGTAGTTTTTTAATTTGGAAAGACTTAATGGATTATTAATTATAGACATATAAAATCTCAAAGTTAATGTATATCTTAATTCTTTATAAATTTTGCTCATTCTATGAGTTTTAGGACTTCTCATGAATTTTTATATTTTTAAGGACTTATTTGGAGTTTTATATATTCTTATAGTGGCTTTAGATGCAAAATTCTATATAAAGGGTATTTTTGAAAATAAAATTTTTCTGTAAGGATTCTATAATGAATAGTTCTGTACACAGAGAATTTTTCAAATATGGAACATAAAGCAATGGAAAATTTCACTTGTACAGAACTATTCCTTCGGTTAAAATGACAAATTACTCACATGGAAGTGGACCACATGTGAATAAAATATTATTATAAAAATGGGGCCCACCTCGATGTGTCTATTCTAATATTTTTACAGAAATTTTATTTCTGTAACTACAGCTTTGTTCTAAAGCATAGCTTATTAGAGAAGATTTGTAAATTGTAAGTGCAACATGACTTTAACCAAAGGGTATAAATACTATAGCAAAAATAAATAAATAAATAATTGATAATTTTTTAATGTCCATGTTTTCATTCATTTTCTAATTTTTGGAACAACAATTGTTGAAAAGATTAGGGATGACGTCGACAATTCACATCCTCCATTCCATCTAATATTTTGTCACCTTATCCCACCCTCATACCCGATAAAGCAGGATGAGGCGAGTTTGGGGAGGGGCGTGTCCCTTGCCCCCGTTTATTATTTTCTTATTTAATTTGTTTTTTACTTTTATTTTTTTGTCTTTAGTTAGTGAAAATAATTACTTGTTTTCCAATTTGTTAAAACAACTCATGTTCACTTGAAAAATAATAATAATTTTTGTTTTTTTAGTTTGATAAAAAAAATTAAATTTTAAATGAGGAGGGGATCATATTTTTCATACCCGCTTCGGGACAACAGATCCTGCCGCACTCCTGCCACATTTACCCGTTTAGGCGGTTAATTCTCATCTCATTTGGGGCGAGACCGTTGTTATCGAGTTTAACGAATTTTTTTTGCCGTTCTTGAAAAAGATATGGCGTTAATATGTTAAGATTAGAATTGATGGTTCGATATTATGGTTGAGTTTTGAATCTGAAACGTCGAATTTCTGATGGAACGAATGAAATTATAGAACAATGGGTGAAATAATTTCTTTCAATATTTAACTCAGAACTTACTTCCAATATGATTGGTTACGTATGAGCCCTGTAATATTTTATAATTTCACTTCCTTTAAATGAACATTGGAGATTTATTTTATTTTATGTTCGATATTTTTCTTAATTTTTTTTCCAGATATTAACGCCAACTTTTAGACAATTATTACAAGTTTCTTACATCTTCTTGTATGAGACATCAGTGAGGAAAATCTCTTTGTTTTAGAACGCTCCAACAAATTCCTCCATACAAATTTCCTAAAATTGATTTTCTCCACAATATTTTCTTCAATCCTAAAGTCTTCCGCAAACATCTTCAAAGTTGGTTGTCCACCGGCATTTCTAACTAGTTTTAGCCTTTAATTACGTTCCTTGTGCAAAAAAATGATCACTGAAATTATTTTCTTATTGTAAATAATCACTCAAGTTTTCACTGTTATATAATGGTTGCTCAATCAAAAAATTTAAAATTAAATCCTATGTGATATGTTGTCTCCAAATGACGTTATTTATTACGTCAAATTAGCAAAAATTGTTGTTGACGTTGAAAAATGTACGAACAAAATTCAAGCCAACTTGAATTATAAAGTGCTGATTTATGGGAAATAATTCAATGGAGTTTTTGATCATAAGGTAATAATATCGTTCTTCTTATTAGAGGAAAAGTGAAAATACATTTTTGGAACATTATGGGTTTTCTTCGTATTTCTTCCCAGAATTTCTTCCCCCGTACTTTGAGTCGTGGGTCTAGCGAGTCTGACAATGATTCCGTTGTGCACGTCATGCAGATCTCTGGAATAGTGGTAAGCGTTACCTAACATTGGGCAGCATTTCCTTTATTTCCCTTGACTTGTCCCGTACCATGAGGCGTGGGAAACTTGATGGAATAGTGGTACAAGGATACCGCTGCTCTGAGGTCGAACAGCAATGGTTGCCCCATGATTGCATCGAGGGGATTTCGAGTTTATGACAACGAACTCCGCATTCAGTTTTGTCTGGCGAGGTGGGTCTCCGACCTCAACAGAGAGTTTGATTACTCATTTGGCTCTAGTCAGTGCACCGTCCAGTCCCATAATCATGTTTGGGTATGGTTGCAGGAAACCAAGAGGGAACCCATTTCGCTTCAGAGTGCTTGTGTAAAGTATATTGAGGGCACTTCCAGTATCCACCAAGACTTTGGGGATGTCAATTTTGGAGATGCGTACTGGGATTACCAGGACTCCAGGGTAAGGATTTGGAACCACTTCTTTTCCTTCGAACAAAAGCAGGTCATCTGTTGCCTTTTTACGATATTTTTCTGAAATACCGATCGTGGTGAGGTCGGCTGTTATGAGATTTTCAGGCTTCGATACTCCAACATGGTGGTAGTGTCGACTTTTTATCATTCCAACTAGGGGACTGGGGAGATCCATATTGCAGGTTGTTGCTTCAATTTGGTTTCCACGTATTATGCCATGACCATTTGGAGTTGGGAACTTGACACAATAATGATATATTGAGGTAGTAAGGGTCGTCCCAATATAGCATTGTAATTCGAAGGGATATCCACCACGATAAAGTCAGCCATGATTCTTCTGTGGCATGGGGGTTCACCGAACTCTACACTGAGTACTGTCTCCAAACTGTTGACGTTGAAAAATGTACGAACAAAATTCAAGCCAACTTGAATTATAAAGTGCTGATTTATGGGAAATAATTCAATGGAGTTTTTGATCATAAGGTAATAATATCGTTCTTCTTATTACAGGAAAAGTGGAAATACATTTTTGGAACATTATGGGTTTTCTTCGTATTTCTTCCCAGAATTTCTTCCCCCCTCCTTTTTGCATTCTTGCCCCTTTTATACGAGAAATAAGCTGACACGTAGTACTTCTGTCATGTCAATTTAAATACCGAGTTGAGCAAGTACAAGCGATGGCGCAATAGGATTGGCGTTCGAGCTTGATCCAATCACGTTGATTACGGGGTGGCATTATACGTGGGTCCCAGCATTAAATACATTGTTTAGGAAAATAAGCTAAGATTTCTGATTGGATGGCTAAGTGGGCGCTGACATGAGACTTTTCCATTTGGACTTCTTTGATTGGAAATTTGAAGATCTTGTCAGTGATCTTCAATCATTAGCTACTGTTACGCCTTGAAAGACTACAATAGTTTGCTAGGTAAGTTACCCAAGAACCGAACTGAGCTCATATACCCGAGCTCGCGTTGTCCTCTCTTCATTGGATAAGAGCAGTCCGAGCTGAGCGACCTCGGAGGTCGGTGTCAACAATTGTTATTAAAATATGGTATGAGTTTACTATAAGATTTATAAGTAAAAAAATATGACCAAAACTAAAGTCGCAAATAAATGATGTCGTTTGGTGTAATGTTGATGCTTAATAATGTCACATAGAATTTAATGTTATTTTATCCAATGATCATTAGTGTAAAATTGAGAAATTCGAGCTTATTATCATAAAAAAATAATTCAGTAACAAGTAATATAATTATACAAAACCTCAGTGACCATCGACATAATTTACCGATATTCAACTCTTATCTTTTGATTACTTAATTTAATAATGACATCTAAATTAATATATATAAGTTAATTTTACTAAATACTTTGTAACGTTATTAGCTACGATCTCTATCGAAATTTGCATTGGGTCCTAAAACTTTGATCATGGAGGAAAGCAAACCAATTTGCATTTGAAGTTCTCTGGTGAAAGATCGACACTCTCTCAAAATATCATTGATTTCAAACATCTTTAACTTTTTGTAAGATAGGCCAGTCGTATTGTTAATGGATAAAATCTCACGTCCAATAAAAATGAAAATATAGATCAGTTTATAAGGATTTGAGTTACTTTTCTTAATAAAGTTGACATTTTAAGATGAAATTTCAAGTCTTAATATAGTATCAGAGCCCATTAAGTTTCAACGAGCAATTCGATCTAATTAAACTCAATCGATCTATTCAAATGAGACACCATCTTGTGGGGCATATTAAGAAATAAAATTTCACATCAAATAAAGATGAAAACATCGACTAACTTACAAGGTTTTGGACTACTCTTCCCAATAAAATCGATCATTTAAGATAAAACCAGAGTCTTAATACGCGCAGCCCGTTGATGGGTACTTCTTTGGAGATCAATACAATATACTTATTTGGTATAACATAAAGTCTTCATTTCAAAAGAAATGTTAGGATCCGTTTGATTGCAAATGTGGAAAATTGGTGGAAAGAAAATATTTTACAGAGAATTGATTTGCCTAAAAATTGTTTTGTTGGGAATTGTAATCAATAGTGTTTGATTGGTATAATTTTCCATGGAAAATGTTGAAAGTTTGATGTTCGTTTAACTTCGTTTTTTTATGAAAATTGTCCATTAAAGTGATAATGTTTTCTACCATTGGGTGTAGAATTTATTTCAATTGCCAAAAAAAATAATCATATCGAATACCATGAAAAATCTATCATATCAAACGGAGCCTTAAAGGTTTTCCCATTCCCCATTAAACTCATTTTAGGGGAAATGGGTGAAATTATAGTTATTATGCCAGCTCTTTTTTTTTTTTCTTTAAATGTATTTTTGAATAGTATTTTAACTTCATTTCAATTACATATTTTTCAATAAAATAATATTATACGTCAATCCAAAACATTTTCTTATTTTTTAGCCACACATTTTCCATCAATAAGCTATTAAGCCCCTGTTTGTCTACCATTTTCAAAAACTCTGTTTTCTACAATAAACAATCGCATCCACATATTCACCCAATAAGCTATTCCACATATAAACCAATAAAGTTACTTTAAATTTCATCCTCACATTCTCCAAAAAATTATATTCCTTACATCATTCTTGAAATTTTAATGAGTGACAAACACACCCTAAAACATGCAATTTTATTTTTTATTTTTTGACAAAAATGGAGCTCAAACAAGCATGAAACCACTTAAAAAGAAAGGTATAAATTCAATCCTCAAAAGTATTAGAAAGAAAACTCAACTAGTTCGCCTTTGCATATCACCTTTCGATTTTTTTTCTCTTTCTTGCCGTCTCATTCTCGTACCTTCCTTTTCTTCTTGTCCAAGGAAACAAAACTTTGTCTTGTCAAGAAGGAAATTCTTTACTTCATAATGCATTCGAAGAAAAACTAAGAAAATATTTATAAAAACCCTAAACATACAGTAATTTGAATCGCTTCACCAATATTTTCTGTCAATTCGAAATACCAGAGAGAAAAGAAGAAGAAGGATTTTCCGGCTAAAAAAAGTGTAATATCAAGATGGGTATACTTGGAGCCATTGCAAGACATTTGGATGCTCTCGTTGGGTACTTTCAATCCAATGGATAAGAACCCATTTTTCCAAAATTTTAATTTTTTTCCAGATTTTTCTAATGATTCCAGAGTCCAGACATCTGGATAATATATTTTATCAAAGTTAATAATTCATGAATATTTATTTCCTGTAAGTCCATATATATCTAATTGTTTGCTATTTTTCTTGATTGAGGAATATACAGACCTGGAGCGATGCTTCTATATCCTTTGTAAGTCCAAAATATTTTTGTCTTTTTTCACACAGAAATTCCTTCAATTTTTTTGATAAATTAAGAATAGTTTAATGAATAAATGAACAGGTATGCATCATTGAGAGCAATTGAGAGTCCTTCAACACTGGATGATCAGCAGTGGTTAACATATTGGATTTTATACTCACTGACAACCCTGTTTGAGCTTTCTTGTTGGAAAGTCCTTCAATGGTAATGGCTGAATTCTATGTTAATATATCAATTTATGAGAACAGGCCTGGCGTTAGAACGGGCCTTGCCTAGGGGTGTCAACGAGTCGAGTTGAGTCGAGTCACGAGTCGAAACGTGAAGGTCGGGCTCGGCTCGAGCAAAAATGGTTCGGACTTTTTTTGGCCCGAGCTGAGCTGAGCAAAAGCTTGACCCAAGCTTTTGAGTTGGGCCTTAGTGGACCGATCTGGGCCTGAGTTGGCTTGGCTCATTTTTTTCGTGGCAAATCTAAAATTTTTTTTAAAAATTTAAAATTTGTGCAATTTATGCGGACATGAATTTAAAATCTATTGTTTTAATTTTCTTTTTTCATGAAGCTCGGCTTGGTGGGCTGAAATGACCCATGACACGAGCTCACGGGCAGACTCGAGCTCAAGCCGATGCCCCAAATTGTGACTCGGGCTAGAGCCTCGGCTCGATGATCCCGACTTGTGCTTTTCCCAGGCCAAGCCACGGGCAGCGAGCCGACGAGTCATTTTGACATCCCTAGCTTTCCCCGACTAGTTCAACCGGTAAAACCGAGGATCGGTTCCAAAAGTGTGTCAGGTAGCCTCTTAAAATGTTTGATAAGAGACTGGCTTCAAAACAACAGAACCAGACAGTTAAACTGGAAGAGGTTGTACCGGTGGCGGTTCTTCTAGTTTTGTAGTGTCAACGCTGAAGCCACTCGAGCAATCATATAGGAACCCACACCAAGTTTCATATATGATCATGCACACTTTCACATTGAACTAACTTGTCTAAAAACTTAACATCTTAGGGCAGAAAAGAAGTTTATTTTTTTTAAATTTTCGTCTTCAACAAATTCATATATAAGAAATTATGTTTATTTTC
The DNA here is from genome assembly GCA_019097785.1 of Fraxinus excelsior. Classification (NCBI taxonomy): domain Eukaryota; kingdom Viridiplantae; phylum Streptophyta; class Magnoliopsida; order Lamiales; family Oleaceae; genus Fraxinus; species Fraxinus excelsior. The sequence continues at coordinate 10,440,817 of CM032631.1, read as the reverse complement.
CAAAATTCCTACAGGTTCCCAATCTGGCCATACATCAAGCTGACATTCTGTATGTGGCTAGTGTTGCCAGTTTTCAATGGAGCTGCTTACATTTATGAGAATTTTGTGAGGAAATATGTCAAAGTTGGAAGCTATGTGAACCCAAATTATCCTGAAGGTCAGAGAAGGGTACTTCAGATGATGAGCCTTGACGCCAGGAAATCAGTCGAGAATTACATCGAGAAATATGGTCCCGAAGCCTTCGACCGAGTTGTCAAAGCGGTAAGAAGCTAGTCGAGGAAACCCCCATACTCACACAGAGCAAGACATTGATATATGTATTAAACACATACTGACTCATAAAATTGTTCTTGCAGGCTGAGAAAGAGGCAAAGAAACACTGAGAAATTATTTCAAGTCCCTGAAAGTCCCATTTATCTGCTTTTCATCCCTTTAAATGATTTGTTGGAGTCTGAAGCAAGATTATAGAGCAGACATGTAATAGTGAACATGGGGGAAAGATTAAACTATTTATTGATTTTTTTTTTTTTATGTGGATTATTAACTAGCAGTGATAATATTTCCACCATTGTGTTCTATAAAAGTTGCAGTTCATCAATGGAAATAATTTCTTATTGATTTTCCATTGATTCAGTAACAGAGACATAGTTGGACCCGAAGAGAGGTTCAAGAGGCTGTTGTCTCAGGCCAGCTCTCTAGGGGGCCGAACAAAGTTTTTTTGCTTCCTTTTTTATTGTAAAAATCCATTGTCGTTTATACTTGCTCATTCTTGATCGGTTGCTTCAAACAATGAGACTTTTTCAACAATAATATCGTAAATCACAGAATTAGTGACTGGATTAAGAATACTCATTCCATTGTGTAACACCCCCTCAGTATATATTTATGCATCATTACACTTCTTGTCTTAAACAACGAGTAAAGTATTCATCCAACTTCAAACGTGTATAACTCTAGATATTTGACTCATATAAGACGAACCGTTCAAACATTTATCGACTTAAAGTCTTAAACAACATAAAATTCACGTTCGTCCACAAAGGAATGAATTGATTTATACCCATTCCCCGACAAATGATTATGCTCGAGGGTTGAGAATTATAAGCATTCTCATGACAATTAAGGAATAATTTTGAATCAAGGTACACAACCACTGTAGGACAGGAAAAGAATATGTATAACTGTGTCCGAATCACGATATTTTTCTGAAGGGTAAACATTTCTATTTCCACACCTTCATCCACGAATCGTTGCTCACTGAGGCAATCCTATGATTCACAGATGTATTTGTCAATGCAGAAACTATACCCTCGTGCGCACGATGGGTCCACATTTTGCTGCCATCCATTGGATTCCAGATTTGAAGTGACTGCGAAGCACTTAAACAAGTAAATTCGAAATGAAGATGTTTGAAGAAGTTTACTACAGAAAATATGTGTAACACATTGCAGTACAAGATGAATATCAATGGCCAAGAATAGTGAATACATGGTAAGAACAATCAGAATACTGTAAAAGGAAACATTTCATACCTGGTAAGAACCAATGGCCAGGACTAGTGAATACCCGGGATGGAACGTGCAGGACACAAATTTATTTTCACTGGACTGCAACTGATGCACGGATTTTCTGCCTGCTTCAATTGACCATATGCGTGCACAATCTTCACTGACAGAAGCCATGTATCTGCCACTGGTATCCCAACACATCGAGCGAACATCTTTGGTATGTCCCTAGAAATTGAAGGGATAAACTTATATAATATCTAATTTAATGCATGCAGGAACAAGAATGACACATATAGCATCTTTGGTAAAGAGGATTAGATAGCACTGAACCATACTAAGAAGGTGAAAGAAACTAAAATCTTGTTTGTCCAATACAATACTTTATAACAAACATGCATTTAGATTGATTCAACAAATTATATCGTACCTCTAATCGGTACTGGATGGTGCTAGTCTCAACATCAATCATATTGATAACATTTCCTGTAGCAGCAGCCAAAAGGTTCCCAAATTGAGGTTGGAATCTAACTTGTCCATTTGCTCCCTACAGTTGCACCGTGGAAAAAATCAGAAGTTAGAGCCATCTTATAATGGGGAATTTATACCTTGTCTTCATCTGTTATTATTTTTTCCAAAGTTACTTTCATATATTTAATAAACATTAACACTCGTTTGCACTCAAATTTACATTGTAATTCTTTGCCATGTATGAAAACTCAGAATTTAAATGGAAATTGAAACAACTCTTAAAACCATTTATCAACATATAAAGAAGTCCATACCAGTAAATTATGCCCCTGTTTGGAGTAGCTAAAAAAATCAGAATTTTAGAAGATTTTGATAAAATTTGATAAAATGTATGGTTAAAATTAATTGTTGACCTTGACTTCAATTTTTATTAACTTTTTAAGCTACACCAAACCGGCCTGTACTGTCACCCAACAGGAAGATAGTTACATCAGAGTAAATTAACTACGACAGTGAATGAGCAAAATAAGAACATGTGCTCTTCCACGAAACTACGTAACTAACCTTAAAAGCGTGAATGCAAGCAGATTTATTGACATTCCACAATCGAATCTCATCATTGCTATCGCAAGAGCAGAGGATATTGACCCTTGTTGGGTGGAAATCCAATGACATCACAGATTTAGCATGCCCAACAAGCCTAGAATTTGATTTTGTCCGCTAAAACATCACAGTCATGAAATATGTAAGCATTCCATTTGAGATAGTAACAAGTCATTTGGTCTATTTTAGTGTTTTTAGACCATGTCAAACAATGTTCTTTGAAATATTTAGGGCAATGCTTTCAGACACCATACTTAAAAGCTACTTGCATAAATATTTGAAGAAAAGATAGAAATAACATATCAATATTTTTAGTATGTACATAATCACAACCAAGAACTACAAAATTTGAAGTAAATATTTTATGCAAAAGCCCGTGAATGGCAGGTCTGGCTGACACATTATGTTAGAAAAAACTCAGAAATGGCAACAACCATTGTACAGGAAAAATGAATAGGAAAAGATTTATCACCTTGACCGCGTCACATACTCGCACGGCTCTATCAACCGAAGATGTTGCAAAAACGGTTGAATTTGGTTTGAAACGGATGTCTGTGATGAGATGTGAATATCCTTTTATTATATTCGTTGAAAGAGATTCCAGATTCCAAATCAGAACCTATTACAAAATTATGAAAAATTTGTTAGCTTGTGATAAAATTTTTGACAAAATCTTTGTTTCCGAAATGTAAATCTTCCAACGCAAATTCAGAAGGGTAAAGGGTTGAGGAGCACTGTATCAACCTTACTATCATCCCCAGCAGCAGCTAATAACTTTCCCGATGATGAAAAATGGCAACATCTAAGCTTGGTTTTAGTTTGGAAGCTTTCAACTTCTTCAAAAGAGAGGCCTGAAATATAGAGAAATCACGATCTTTCAATCAACACAATCTAAGTAGCCTGATGAAATTGTTCGTTTGCATCTTCGTCTTTACGTATAGAACTCTAGAACTCAATACACAATAGTAGGGAACTAGATCAACAAGATGACTCTTTGAGTCTTCAACTTTCCCAGTTTATGAGTTACTTCACCAAATTCTTACATGGTTAATGGAATAAAGAAGGGGAACATACATTGTCCCTTTTCTTCATCGTTCTTTAAATTATCCATTCCGATAATTAAAGAGTCTTTCCAAGGTTAAAATTATTGAATAACTTAAACGTGAAATTGAACTATACAACTGGCCTTTTTGTTCAGTTTTATCACGTGCTGGAGAACTATGTGGCAAAGTGCTCATGTCGTCTGGATTATCATTGAAAAAGCAGTCAACATCGAAGGGTTCTTCCTCCGCGACATTCTTTCCACTCTACAGCTCAAAGAAAAAAGATGGAGTAAGAAGACATATACTAACCGTGAAAATATTGTCTGCACCAAAATAAAATTTATCCAGAAAAAGGTTCGGAAGTCTGTTGATACAAAATCAAAGAACTTTTATATACAGATCCAAGCAACTCCAATGTGTCAACTTATAAGACATCATCATGCTCTTGTTCTAGAAAAGAGAAAGAGCCTAGTATCACAAAAATATGAACACCGAGGCACTCAGGCACACACAGCTTGAGAATGATTGATTGTTTCTCGTTTCTGTACTCAACCAAGATAAACTCCTTTATACAACTTGTATAAATATTGAAGATTACATCTTAAAAATTAATCATTGTCTAATCAGATAAATGAGATCAAATGGCAATTATAGGGAACACATTTATTCAGGCACAACATTTTGATGTGTTAAAATCATATCAATAAATTGAAAAAATATTTCTTTCAATTAAAATTACACTCTGGCATATTTGAAATTTGAATGAACAAATGCTCGTTGGGCTTATATATATGTCTTGTTAAGAATTGTGAACTAAAGGTAGTTAAGACAGAATTAGTGAACGAAATATGAGAAATTGTATAATGTTTGTGTCTAAGAATTACAAAGGGACAACTCTATTTATAGGGTTATAAATAGCTAAAAAAGGAAAGATCCAATACTATTAACACAATCATATTGCTAAGGAAATAACATAATAATAATCATTATGATATTACACATTGTTACTATATTATGAATAAGTTTGTAAACTTATTGATAAAAGATATAAAACTTAGAGAAAATGAGGTCATATAAGAACTGGTATATGACAAATATTTGAAAAGAAGGTGAATAACCAGGAGATAAATAATAAATTGAATGTGCAAAGACGATGACTGTGGCTAAACTTATGAAATTTGTACAGCCTTAACTGGAAATAAATGTGACGGAGGTGGCAGTGCCACCACCACGGAAAGTCAAAACTCAAAAACACTATCAGAGGAGGGAAAAAAAAGTTAGCAAGACGAGATAAAGAAAAGGAACAAAAAGGCCGGACAACCGACACAAGGCTGCTCGCCGTAGAACTGAAGTGAAGATTGTTTATCCCAAGACGAGATGCTCTAATACCATATTAAGATATATGAACCGAATGTAAAGAGACAGAAACAATGAAAGCATATATTATGAAGGAAACAACCTAATTTATAGTGTTATGAATAGATATAAAAATAAAAGATTCTATAGTATAACACGATCATATTGCTAAGGGAATAACATAGTAATAAACTGGAAGACATTGTGATATTAAGAAAATATGGAAATGCTTCCATATATTTAACATATCTGGCATTTTATTTCAAGCATTACGGTGCCTGGAACAAAAACAAATCCATACTGCACTATCATACATTAACGAGGTATAGAAAAAGGAAATAAAAACCAACCTAAAACTAGCCTCTTAAAAGCTTGAGAAACCGCCCTCGTTATCAGTTAGACAGACTGTTATGACTATCTAGAGTACACAGTCATTGCTTCAACTTACTTGTAAATGTTTCCGATTTAAACTTTCATCAATGAGGATAGGGTCGCCCGGATTGGTTGAATTTCTATAGGCTGACAATTCCAGTTTTCCTGATGTTTGTACTGCCAAGTCAGGCATAAAATCTCGTTGGAGGTGAGCTTCAATAGTTGCAAACTGCTGCCGATATTTGAGAACATTAAAGTTAGAAATGAAAAACTTTTGGGAAAAAAAAAAAAAAAACTGATGGATGAAAAATCTTGTAAAGTAAAGTGATATGACTTAAAACTGATAATTGAAGGAGACAAATCTTGAATGCACAATCTCTCGTATAGAAAAGTTATATGACATGAAAGAATGCATGATGGATGACACCTTAGATGAGGATGCTCCTGGAGTCTGAGAATTCCTCGCAGCTTCAGCTCTAGCATTGTATACATCCAAAAATAAGGACCACCAGTCTGTTAAAAGTTGTTTCCGAGGATTGATTGCTAAGAAAAACCAAATAAAATCATTCAAAATTATGACTGGATAAAACCAGAAAACATGATTTGAAATTAGGTTAGGGGCAACTTATTAGTGCTTCGACACCGTAAATTATTTGAACAGTCGAGCATAAGAAAATAGAGCCGACTTATTCTATTAATAAAGAGATAAATAATGTGGCTTGAAAAGCAATTAAGAGCTTTATAATTAGTGCTTCTTTGGCTAGATACATGTGTAATTATTTGACAATCAATGCAACAAAGAGACATCATAGTTTCCAATTGATGAGAAAATCTGGCATAAATCCCATGCTTTGAAATCGACATCTTTCCCTTCCCGAATTGGCTCGGATTAATTTCCAACCAAAATAAGATAAGCCATAAAAGCCCACAGATCAGTTGAAGAATCGTTAGAAATAAAATTTACTCAAATCAAGAAAGCAAGAGAATATATTTTGGAGTGAGAAAAACAAAATTAAATTAAATTAAAAGAGTGCAGAAAAGATGGCCAAGAAAGTTTCTATACCACGAGCGTTTGGAATAAATTCAACCTCCCTAGCGAAAATATCAGCACTTGTGTGCATGTTGTTCCTGACCATGTAATCATGAATATACAAGTCAAGCCTGCAAACACAAACTCAAAAATTAATGTATCTTTAGACAGAAATTGAAGATAAACAACCTTGAAGACATTCAAGATTTTTTTTTCAAGAAAACATGATCAAACCATCAAGAAATTCAAGAATTTCCTCAACAAAACAATAAACAAACTATTAATGAATTCAAAAAAAATTCTTCAAGAAAAAATTAACAAACACTATAAATTCAAGAATTTCTTTAAAGAAAAATAATGGCATACATCGCGTGTGTATACTCACATCTTTTGAGCATCCCGGCCATCCATGATAAGAAAAACCAATTCTTCACTTCAACAACGACAAGGAAAAGGAAAACTCAAGAACGACTTAAAAGAACAATATTTGCTTTCAAGAGTGAAAAACTTTTGCTTCTTGATAACCAAAGAGAAACTCTATTTGGTTGATGGCAAGAAAAAATGGCACTGGGAAAGTAAGTGAATGAGTTGGGTGGTGGAAGAAGGTTGGCCGGAGGACGTTAGGGCCATAATAGTTCAACATGGGACTGAAGGTACAAACACCCGAACTTGCTTGAGTCTCTATTATATACTACAGATTACAGAGAACTGAGAACGTAAGAGAGGTTCGCAATTTTTAATTTTTTTGCCTTTGGGAGAATTTACCACGCATCTGGGTAAAAATCTGGCTGTGATAGCGGGGATGTTTGAAACCTATGGCCTGTTTGGTACGACTTAAAATTCAATTAAAATTAAAAATATGGCCGTTATAGAGTCTCATCCGTCTAATAAAAATCAACAATAATGACTATATTTTCAATTTTAATATGATTTTAATCTCTACCAAACACCCTCCTAATATCTTTACATAATAAACTATTGACAACAGATAGGGCTGTAAACAAAAATTGTCAAACAGGAAAATGGAACTGAAACCGCATTTTAGAAACCGTCGTTTTAGTGCCACGTGGACCTGTCAACGAAATTGTTTTAAACCAAACCAAATCGGTCAAAAATGGTTTGGTTTAGGTTTGAGAATTTTAATTGCTGTTTAAAATCAAACCAGACCGGCGGAAAAATATATAAAAATAAAAAAATAAAAATAATGATTTTTTTTAAATTCATCCAAATATGTAAAATTCAATAGTTTTGTCATTTATGTATATTTTTGTCAATTTATAGTTTTCTATTACATATATATTATTATTACCAAATAATTCTAATTTATATCTAATAATCTCAAAACTAACATAATCTATCAAAAATCATTTTCCTTTTCAGAATTCAAATTTCTACCGTTGCTTTTAAGTCTGCATTTTCAACTGGAGATCGGATACTTGATTCATTTAGGAGTTTATTACGTGCAATAATGGTTGATGCTTGTATATGCGAAAAGAATAGATTGCAAATTAAGAATGAACTTATAGTGATGCGCTAATATTTAGATGAACTGGAAGCATTTGATGATTCAATGAAAGTTGTGTCATGTGGTTTATATTTTCTATTACCGTATTTTTAAAGATTCTCTTATATATCTAGTATACAATATTATGATGATATAACGAATGCATTTGTTTGACAATGGGGACTATGAATCATGTGTGACAACAATTAATGTTTGAGTATATGTGAGAAACTGAATTCGTAACAATATACAACGGTAAACTTGAGTAATTGTTATGTTTAGATATTATAAACAATTGATTTATTATTATGGTTGGTTATTCTCTCTGTTTAATCAGTAGTTTTGTTTTTCAGATACGATGATCCCGAGATCTTGTAGAACATCATTATGTTTTTTGGGCATTATATGTAATTTAATAGACTTGTATTGTAACGTTATCGTAAAGTTTTAGCCTAAAATGGCAAACAAAAAACTATATTTTAGTTTATTGTGATTTCACTTTGATTTAGTTGGTATTTAAACTTGTAGTAAATATATTTAGTTTGTTTTAGATTTATTGGTAGTAAGATATAAATATATATTGAATTCAATGAATTAATATCATAAAAGTAGACAGACAAAAAAATATACGACAAAATCGGCGGTTTAAAATTGGACCAAACCGTTAGGTTTAGGTTTGAATTTTTTTCAAATCGTTCAAAATGGTTTGGTTTAGGTTTGAGTTTTTCTCAAACCGGTCTAAACGGTTTGGTTTGAAAATTTCTCAAAAATCGGTAAAATCGGACCGTTTACACCCCTAAACAGATTGACCTTTACATTAATTAGCATTTGACTCCTTTTAGTATTCTAAACCTGATTCATGTATTTGGCGAATTCCAAGAGAGCATAGGATTCTAAAGTATTAAAAAGGGAAGAATTCATGGATTATGTTTTAACTATCACCAAATCAATAATTATAATAATCAGGTATTTATTAATTTAATTAATTATATTTAATTAGTTAAATATATTAAAATCACAATTATACAATTCATGTCACGTATACTTACTTGTGGGTCACAACTTTTTTATTGGTCACATTTTATCAAATTAATTTATCACAAATTATTTTTCGATCACAAATCAGAAAATTCACAGGTCACAAATTCTTTTACGGTCACAGATTAAATTTTTTATAGGTCATATGTTACAAATCACAAATATTACGAGTTACAACTTATTAGTCAATCACAAATTATTAAATTATCAATCATAAATTAATAATTTTTTAGGTCACATATAATTTCATGATCACAAATTTATTTTTTTTCATTTGTCACATATTGTTTTATTGATCGCAAATTAACCAATTTAATGGTCAAAGTTGACCAAATAATTGGTGATCGCCACCAACACTTGCGACCTCGGCAGCACCACCACCTCCAGCGTGTCAGAACCACCACCACCTCACGACAACTAGGAACATCGTACTCTCCAACTCTTCACCACAACCACCTTCTCCTCACCGCCACAACCACCAATTTCACTACAAAACCACCAACGCACAAAACACCACACCACCCCAACCGCCAGATTTACCACCACAAAAACCGTCACATCCACCACCACACAAAACACCGCCAGCGCAACAACGCAACATTGCAGTACTTCGGCTACGAAGAGTTGCAGAGTGTGTGGATCCGCGTTGCAACTCGCGGTGATTTGCGCTCCTGGGTTGAAATGGATTGTGCGTGGTTATGGGGTTGGGCGATGGCGACGACTGAAAGGTGAGGAGTGATTGAAGTTTTTCTCGCGAAGCGCATAGTTTCACCGTCCTGGCCGGCGATATAGATTGTAGTTGGTGATGGGGCTGGGTAACGAGGGCGGGCGACGACAACAGAAAGGTGAGGAGTTCGTGGTTGAAAGAGGCGACGATGACATGAAGGTGAGAGAGAATGGAGGGAGGCGATTGGGTGGGTTTAGAGAGAGAATGTGGAAATTTGAAGCCCGATATGTTTGTAGAGAGAGAGGGAGAGAAGAGTGAGACGGGGGAATGGAAATAAATTAGAGTTGTAATTATAAATTCAATTAATACCTTTTTTTTTATTAAATAAACTTAATACCTAATTTTTTAATTTGAAAAATTAAATGCCCGTTTTTCTGTAATTTCCTCTATTAAAAAGGGTTATAATGGTTGTACATGCCATGTGGACCTGTAATTACAATAGCGCCTTATAACTACCGTGATTTGTACATGCAGTATGATTGATTAAAAAAAGGAAGAAAGGACGAGTTAATACTTGAATTTTGGTTAAAAAGGCCCACTGATTTTTCTCTAAAAAAAAGACTAAATAAGCTAATTAAATAAAATAGAATAAAAAATTATATTAAAAATAAACATCTTTTTCAACGTATTATTTTATTTATTTAATGATTTTTTAATAACTAAAATAATATTAAAAATGTTTGTCTACATGTACATAATTTTATGTACATAAGGGTATCCAAACCCTTACATGGGGCCACCCTTATGTATATAAAATGCTCCACGTGAGGGTGTAGACAATTTTATGTACATAAAAGGTATCGGTGTGGACACTATTATGTACATAAAATTATGTACAAGTAACATATTCCATATTAAAAATAGAGATATGCCTAATTAGCTCCATTTTCGTTTATATTTTATAAAACTCATTTTCATTCACATATTTCATAGGATTCACAACTTTTTAATAACATATTTCATTAACTTTTATCAAAATTTACTAATAACTTGATTTTTAATAAAACCAAACAAGGACTTATTATGCTAAGATGTGTAAAATTGTAGTTTGGTCTTGCCACATCTTGTACCTAGCTCCTGTTTGGTATACATTAAAATTTTCTTTCTCATTCTTCTACCATTTTCAACCACACATTCTTCAATTAAATAATATTTTTCATCACATCAATATTTTTTTTTTTTTCAATTACACAATATCCATCAATCTACTATTTCAGAATACATTCTTTCAAAATAATGTGACTCAAACACACCCCTATTACAACCTTGATAAATTACATATATATAATAGATGATCCATAATATCAAGCTAATCATTTTCTAACTTCTTTACTCTTTATTTATTTGTTTATTCTTCTAATTAAATCATGTTATATAATATAAACATTAGTGAATTGTTACCATATAGCTATAATAACTAGTGGTATCAAAATGGATATTATTTCGATATGAAAGAATCTCATTAAAAATTCATATGGAAACTAGCTTGACGTAATTTGGAATAGTTCACGGATTTGTCAACTAGAATGAGCGAACCATGCTAGAATTGATTTCCAGCTCGACAATCTATGAAGATTGACATTATTGACTTGAGCCGTTTGATTGCAAATGAAAAATTTGAATGGAAAAAAAATGAATTACAGGAAATTGAATTGCATAAAATTTGTTTTTACTAAGAATTATAATTAATTGTGTTCGATTCACCTGAAAAAATGTTGAAAGTTTGGTGTTCATTTGACTTCTTTTTTATGAAAATTGTTCATTAAAGTTATAATTTTTTTTTTTTACCATTGGATCTAGAATTTATTCTAATTGCCAAAAAAATTTTAAAAAAAAATACAATACCGAATATCATTCGTTTGGCTTTGTTTTGCATGAAAATTGTCGATAAAAGTGATAAATCTTTTTACCATTGTGTCTAGAATTTTTTCCAATTGCTAAAAAAAAAGTTGAAAAATCAATTTCCATCAATTTTTCTACAAAAAGACCAAGGAAAATGTGACAAACCAAGAAAATGAATTCCATAGAAAAAAAAATGTATCAAACATTGAAAAAGTGGAAGTTGGAATTTGTTTTCCATTTTTCATGGAAAATAATGGCCAATCAAACAGGGCCTAAAAGTTATAAGTAATTTTTTTTCGTTTTGGACTCAACGACTCTTCTTTTTTGTAATCTAATATAATTTTGGAAAAATTGTAGCAACTATACCAAATTTTTCATTTAGCAGCAGACTTTGACCAAACCTTTTATTTGTGTCACCCACGATATCAGACATTTCAAAAATTCGCACCCAAATTCCAAATTGATGGAAACCATCCATTTGACCTTTAGTTGATCGGAACGGTAAAATTTGATCAAATGTAATAAGGGGAAAATATAACTTTACAATTTTAATATAAAATGATTATAATAATTAAAAAAAAAATCTTCTATTTTTTCCTCCGAACAACCACCGCCACCCAAATGCCAACAACGAATGAAAGATTTGGTTTCCATCTATTTGGACTCCAAGTGCGAATTTTTGAAAAGTCTGGTATTTTGTGTGGCACAAATGAAATGTTTAGACAAAGTCTGCTACTAAATGAAAGATTTGGTATCGTGGCTACAATTTTCCTTATAATTTTTTCTATCTGAAATAATCACTTTATTAACTATAAATACTCACTTCTCCACAATATTTTTCATACAAGCTCTCATCTCCATACATGGGTTGAATCGGTCACAAGGGCGGAGCCAGCCCACGTTTCACGGGTCGCTGGTTTGGCTCCCGAGATTCAACGCCTCAAGACTGCCCTCACCTAGACCCACACTAAACTTCTGGGCCAAACCCCTGGCCTAGAACTTTTTTTTTTTAAGTAATATGCTAATTATGAGCCCAAGAGTGAATCCCAATAAAAAAAAAAATTAAAAACATATGCGGCAACTCCATCCAACCTCCATTTCAATTCCATTCCAGGCTCCACACCGCCTCTGCGTCTCCTCCAGCCTCCATGGGCTCCATCTATGTCTCCGAGTTTACCAGCTGCTTCGCCTCCGTGCCGGCGATTCTTCTTCTTCATCCTTCTATTGTAAGTTTGTAAATGGCTGTTTCAGTTCGATTCGAACCGTAGGCTAAAGCAGTCACCCCTGGCTACTTCGCCTCCGCCGACGATTCTTGACCCCGAATCAGCGAACCTAGTCAACTAATTGCAGCAGCCAGAAAGATTAGCCATTAGGTGTATTCAATTTTCTTTTGACAATTCGTCCATGTTCCGCAGCTAATAAGCCCTTTCCCCCCTTTTTTGTTATGTTGATTTGTTGATTTTGTTCTAATGTTTGAATTTCAAAACTTTGATCTTCAATTGCTCGAGCCTCAAAGCATACAATTGACTTGACAATTGGCTACCTACCAAACTTCGTTCTTGTGTGTTTGTCTGCCTCCAACTGTGAGTTATTGCCTTCTCTGTCACTGTAATTCGTAATTTTGTGAAGGGGGTATTACATAAGTTTTGAACGGAGCATTGCCTTATGAATTCCTTTGTGAATTGATATGTGAATTGTCAAGTGAATTGCTTGTTGATTTTATCTGAATTGTTATAGAATTGCGCTGTGAATTCATATGTGAATTGCTTGTTGATTTTACGTGAATTGTTATAGAATTACCCCTGTTAATTGCATTCGGTCGTAATTGAATATCTAATGTTTATATTCAGATATGAAATGATGAGATTCTTTCAAAGAAAACCTAATGTGGACAAGAGCTAATCACTCTAAGCTATCCTTGGCCATCTCTTTTTAAGTCATGATAAATTGTGCCCATACTGGATTAGTTTCTTGGCTCCGCCCCTGATTGGTCTAGCCTATAGTATTGATAAGTTCATGGACTGGTCTAGTCAAATTTAAAAGATAACCATGAACCAAATTTTTAGATGGGCAAAATTCGAACTGCAATAACCTATGAGAAAAATTTGCAATTAAATTTATCTTCTCACAAATATCAAAATTTAAGTTATAATTTACAACGTTTAAAAAAAAGGATAATAATGAATTTATGTAAGACATAGAAGGACGAAACGTGACATGTATAAACATACTTTCTCTATCACCATATAGTCATATACCATCCTAAATTTCAGTAAGGTATTTATTCTTTCTCCATACTTATGCACGCGACAATGTGCATGCATGAACAAAATGGGATTATGACTCCATCAATTAATATTTATATTATAACCTCCATTGTCAATACCACTATGTGACGTGATATTTTTGTGTTTATGACTTCATTTTTTTCTAGTAAGTTGAGACAAATACGTACAAAATGGGTTGTGTTTGGCGTATGTCATGTCCTAAAAAATGTGTTAACGTGACCAATGTTTTGTGAAAAGAGATACATCAAATGTGACATATATCTCTTCTTCGCTAACTCAGCAGTGAAATTGGGTTGTGAATGTAAATGCGAACGAAAGTAAATTAATTTAGAACTAAAAATTATAAAGTGTGACCCCAAGAACGGAAATTGGGATACGTGATTGTGTAATATCTATTCCACACACAATGTGGCAGCTATGATGTAACATGTATTAAAACTCTTGGGTGAAGAAATTCTAGAGAAGATGCATCTTTCCCTCTCCGTGCAATAAACATTGAAAAATTTATGGAAATTAGGGGAATTTAATGGTGCCTTTGGTTTGCTGTTTCAAGGTATTTTTTCAATTTTGCAAAATATTAAAAATGTATTTGATTTGATATTTTTGAAAATGTACTTTCAAAAATAAGGATAAACTTATAACATAAAAATCAAAACTCATTTTTTTTTTCGTTTGGAGTGTTATCAGTGAAAATCTAAAAATATTCAAAACATGTTAAATAAACAATTATATAAAAAAATCAAATTTTAAATTTTAAAATAAAAATAATTCAAACTCTTAATGATTATTTACATAAAAATTCTAAAAAGGTATTTGAGTGAACACAGATAAAAATATTCCTAATCCACGTTACTAATTTTCATTTTTATTTCCTATATTTTGAACTCATTATAATAATTGTTTTTATTTTACTTTTGTAGTGAAGGAAATATTGTAAGAATCAAAAATTTTAAAATGTATATATTACATGATTATATATTAATATAAAATTATTTTGTTTTTACTAAATAACAAATTTCGTTAAATAAAATGTCATAAAATATTTTTTCAAGTTTTCAAACTAAGCGTGTTCTCTAATTTTTTATTTTGAGAAATAATTTTTCAAATGACAAAAAACGTATTTTTAGCATTCTTAAAATAGACTTTAAAATTGAAAACTAAAAATAAATTCAAAACTGAAAACTGAAACATAAGCCAAACGGGCCCTAAATTTCTAAAATCAAAGTGGAGATGATATTAATCACTCATATGGATTTATAACTATAAAAAACTAAATACTTATAGTAAATTCAAATGATTCTGACAAAAAACAAACATATTATTCGCCCTCATCTCTATCATTTTATTTTAATGCAATACATCCTCAAATCAAGCAAACGTTGTGTAAAAAATCCATATTTTGGCGCATTCCACCCTCAGATCAAATAAACATTGTGCATATCATCCATACCATCAGAAAAATGACAAATTTACCTTTCCTTTAAATTAAAAAAAAGAAAAAGAAAAAAATCCAAACTTTTCAAATGTGCAAACGGGTCTCACTTAATATATATTGTGATACGGGTAAATATTGATAGACCCAAGCTCGACCTACCTGACCCGAACTCTAGGCCCGGTCTTGTCCCACTCCAACTGGGCTGATTCTGGGGTCGGGTCCATTATGAGGTCGGACCTAAGAATACTAGTCCTACTTAAGTACAAACCCTTAGTTCATTACAAATTTTACTCTAACACAATACAAGCACCTAAAATAACTAGAATTACAGGAAGTTCAGTCCTTCTAGGACTCCCCCTCCAACATCTATAAATATATAACTTAGCCTCATTATTCATGTAGGTTTTTACATAATATTCCAGTATACAATTTTTCACATAATTCTCTCTGACTTAAGCATCGGAGGGGCGACAAGGACATATTTCGACGCCTTTATTTCAGATATTGGAGATCAGATCTGGCGGAGCTTTTCCATCAGGCTCAGGTTAGCCCAGGTACGAATTTTGGCATCATCATTGACATCGTCTGTGTGAAATGCTACGCCCCAAACACATAAATCCACAAAAATCCTCCCTAATTCCATCTCACTATACAATGTACACAATCAACTAGCCATAACTTGACTTGTCCAGCAATCCCAACCCAATTGCCCATATAATCTTAGCCTTACTACCACTTACTCAGCTAAACACGGCTAGGCCCAAATCCATAACACGGTTTGCCCATTAAACCTGTAACTCCTCTTCAATTCCACACCAAGAACACCCTCGTAACTCCAATTAATCCGACCGGAAATCCACCTCAAAACTCTCTGCCTGAAACTCGATGAAACGTTGACAAATCTCCATACGGCCACCTTACTCGTCGGAATCCGCCACTAGCCCACTTCCCCCTTCAAGAAGAACCCAGCCATGTAAACAATTTACCCCGAACAGCAAACAAAAGCCTTCAATTTCAAACTGAAAATATTGTAGTCGCGGATGTTGCGATAACACACCGGAATCTGCCAAATTTCGGCCCCGTCGGGATGACCCATGGCGGCAGACCACCTAGGCTGAGTGCATCTCTACCTGGCGCACCAAGCCCAACCATGCATCTCCCCCAATTCGTCCTCCATCAGCCTGAATCCAAGCTACAACTTCATCTTACACCCACCACCAGTCACAATTCACCACACCAAACTAGTTGACCGAATCTGTCAACCACCACAACTCACACCCGCCACTCGCATCAAAGGAGAAAAAAACTGACACAGTCAATCCTCACCCAGCAAAAACCGCCAGTACCTTCCTCCCAAACCACGACCACCACCATTAAATTCTGCCCAGCTACTCGAAATAATAATAAAAAAACACAATTATAGAAGAGCAATCACACAGCCAAGAAGAAGAAGTAGGAGGAAGGAGGAATCGATACTCGCGTAGCTAAATAACAACGATCCAGACCAGTAGAGAGAGTTCTATACCTTTCCACCCCGCAGTCCACAATTTCCAGGTTTTGCACAAAAATTTTAATCATGAATACTGAAGAAGTCGTCGTTTGCGAAGGCAGATTTACACTCACCACAATAGCAACACTTTAAATATTTAGTTGCAACTCTGCGTTCACCGGTAAACTCGTCGCCCGCTGTCGCCATAACTCGCCAACCGACCTTCAGATCTTCAGCCGGCTAATTCACCAGTTCACACCAGTCGCCGCCGCCAACACATAAAAAAAAGGGAGGGAAGAAACTCATGCCGCCGCTGCCGACCAGTCACTTGCAGCAGCAATTCGTTTCCAGCGGGCTTTGCTTGGTCGGTTGCAGCGACAGTTCTTCAGCGGGGGTCTACTTCCAATTTTGGGCAAGTGTTCGTTAATTTAAGAGGAAATTAGTGTTTAGTTTTAACTTTCCAAAAATCAGGTTTTTGCTTTATTTAATCAAAAATCAAGTTTTAATTTCACATTTAATATTAATATTTTAAATTAAATTAATCTATATACCTACCCCCACCAACTTTATTTTAAATATAACATCCTATACAAACCCTAGTATATCTCCTCCCTCTCTCACCAGCCACCTCCACCCCTTCTCCCTCCTCTTCTCCTTTCTCCCTCCCCCCATCCCGTCTCCTCCCTTTCTTTCCCCTCCAGATCTGCTGCGCGACGCAAGCAGCGTGGTGTCGCTGCTGTGCTATGCGACATAGCAGCGTCGCACAGCACAACAGCGCATCGCTGCTGTGTCGCACAGCAGCGTCGACGGTGGGTGCTGCCAGTATTTTGGGCGTTTCGCAGTGGGTGTACTCTATTTGTTTGGGGGGATGGCTGATCTCTGTGTGTTTGGAGGCGGATTTGTAGGTGTGGTGGCAGATCTGTGTGTGTGGGTGAGCGGTGGGTATGTTTTGTGGGCGATGGTTACTTTTTTTTTTTGTCTGTGACCTAGTTATTGAATCGTAGTAGTTTTTGACCTAGCTTTTTTGGTATCTGTGACCTAGATATTGAGCAATGGTGATTTTTTTGTGTCTATGACTAAGCTATTGAACTGTGGTGGTTTTTTTTTTTTTGTGTGTGACCTAGCTATTGAACTGTGGTGAGTTTTTTTGGGTGTCTGTGACCTAACTATTGAACTGTAATGATTTTTTTTAGTGTCTGTGACCTAGCTATTGAACTTTGATGGTATTTTTTTTGTGTTTGTGACCAAGCTATTGAACTGTGGTGGGTTTTTTTTGGCATCTATGACCTAGTTATTGAATTGTAATGATTTTTTTAGTGTCTGTGACCTAGCTATTGAACTGTTGTGGGTTTTTTTTTTGTATTTGTGACCTAGCTATTGAACTATGACTTCAAAATTGATAATTTGTAACTGGAAAGGAATCTGTGACCTACATATTTAAAAATACGTGACCGACCAATAAAATAATATGTGACCAACAAATTTTCTTAACTGTGACTGATTAAAAATCTGTGACATATAAATTTTTTTCATTTGTGACTTCAAAATAATCTGTGATCGAATAATTTGATAAGTTGTGACCAAAATTAATTTTTTAACTACTTAATAATGTATCTGTGAGCTTGGAATCGAAGCAACGGTCACCGAAAAATAGTCGTCGAAATTAAGCGTGGCCGGAGAATAGTCACCGAAGTGGTCGTCGAAGTAGTCACCGGAGTAGTAGTGGGGGTGGGGTGGGATGGGGTGGGGTGGGGTGGGTTAATCATATTATATTATAGTTAAATATTTAATTTAATAGATTAATTGTAAAATATAATTAATTAATGAAAAAACCCGAGTTTTGTAATTTTAAACTTTGGGGCCTGATTTTTGATTTCGTGAAAGTAAATCCCTGAACCATGCATTTTTCTCTTAATTTAATATACTGCTTTAGGTCTCAATTAAGTAATTGGGCCTGTTTGAGTCTCTGTTAATTAATTGAGCCCCCATGTTTGTTTAATTACTTGGATTTTGTAATTGGGCCTCCATTTTATCATCAGTTGTAATTTTTTTTAGTTGAAAAAAAAAAGATTGGTGCTCAATTACTTGGTGTTAGCCACTTGGTGCTCAACTACTTCGACGAACAGACAAGGAGAGTTTCTATTTTATTTATCAATGGTTAATACTACTATTTATTCTAAAAAT
The DNA here is from genome assembly GCA_019097785.1 of Fraxinus excelsior. NCBI lineage: Eukaryota > Viridiplantae > Streptophyta > Magnoliopsida > Lamiales > Oleaceae > Fraxinus > Fraxinus excelsior. The sequence continues at coordinate 10,421,930 of CM032631.1, read as the reverse complement.
TGCATCGATTAGTTTTCCTAGATAATGCATGACACTTGCAATAATGTCAAAAAACTCCCTACATGCACATGTCCAAACACCAAGTAGACACTAATAATCATATAAGTTTACATTACTTAACTTTTTCATTCTTTCTCTTACATACTAGCCTTTGGTTTCTACCCATAACATGGCAGTTTACAAATGGTAAAACTAATATTTCAATCAATATCAATGTCATTTTAATTTTTTTAACATATGTTCTATCTTCCATTGATGTTATAACTCTGCAGTGCCGAATGACCGGTGAAGACAGACATGCCATGCATAACTTCAATATTACACTTTTTTTTTATAGTTATTGTTTCGTCTCTGTTATGTAAAACGTCTTTGAAGCATCATAATATTAACTTAATGCTGTTATGAGTGACATGTCCAAGGAAAAGGTACTTATTTGATCAACAAATTTATTCTCGTATGTTTACATTTTGATTCATATTTATAACTAGCACATATTCTGATATCCAAGCATCAAAGAAAATGTCTTCTGTCACAAACCTTCAATATGATTATAATCTCTCTTGCTGATATCTGCCACATATTACAAAATTTTGCAATGTACCCCGACCTACTCCACTCAATATTTTTCGTTACAATAATATTCAGTGGTCAAGATCGAGTCTGCCGCTACAAACAAACAGGACTCGAGCTACTCGACCAAAACATGGCCTTGTAACATGTCTCGAGCTCCTTCAACATGACTTGCGCTATTTAGCCAAAAACATGGCCTTGTAACATGTCTCGAGCTCCTAAACAAACATGATTCGAGCTACTTGGCCAAAACATGACCTTGTAACACGTCTCGAGCTCCTTCAACATCACTCGAGCTACATGGTCAAAACTGGCCTAACACGTCTCGAAGTGATTAAACAAACAACACTCGAGCTACTTGGCCTAAAAATGGCAAAGTAAAACGCTTGAGCTATCTCTTACAAGTACTCGAGCTACTAGGCCAAAAATTGGCCAAGTAAAAAGCTCGAATTGATTTCAAAACAGAACTCAAACTACTTGGTCAAAAAGGGTCAAATAACATGCTCGAACTCATTATCAAGCTTATTGGCCATGTAACAGGCTTGAGCTACTTATTTAATACAAAACTCGAGCTTATTAGTCAAAAATTGGCTAAGTAACGAGCTCGAGCTACATACAAATTACAAAGCGCACAAAGACTTAAGCTTGTTGCACCTCTTTGCATCTCACCTCACAGCTTAAACATGTAGCTACGACCTAGATGCACGGAGGCCTGTGATACGGGAAAATATCGATACCCAAAATCAACCTACTTGACCCGAACTCTAGGCCCGATCTTGACCTACTCCAACTGGGCTGATTCTGGGGTCGGACCTAGAGATGGCAAAAAAACCCGCCCCGCTCTGCCCCGACCCGAATGGGGCGAAAAAAACCTGCCCCGACGGGTTGGTGGGGCGGGGATTGTCGCCCCGCCTCGGGTCGCGGGGCGGGGTGCCCCGCCCTGCCCCGTTTAGTTAAAAATAAAAAATAAAAAAATTGAACGTTGTTTATTTAATTTTGGACATTGTTTGGTTTGGATATTGATGTAATTATTTTAAATATTATTTGCTTTAGATTATAAAATTTTGAATTGTATTTAATTGGAAATTTTTGATTTTAAAAAAAAAAAACTAACTGGGACATTAAACGGGGCAAAAATCCGCCCCGCCCCGTCCCGTCAAAGGCGGGGCGGGGCAGGGCGCGGGGGGCGGGGGCGGGGGCAGGGCGAGGGTGCCCCCGAACCCGCCCCATTGCCATCACTAGTCGGACCTAGGAATACTAGTCCTATTTAAATACAAACCCCTAGTTCATTACAAATTTTACTCTTAACACAAATTGTGCACTTCTAACACAATAAAAGCACCTAAAATAACTGGAATTACAGGAAGTTCAGTCCTTCCAGGACTTTCCCTCCAACATCTATAAATATATAACTTAGCCTCACTATTCAAGTGGGTTTTTACATAATATTCCAATATACAATTTTTCACATAATTTTCTCTCTGACTTAAGCATCAGAGGGGCGACGAAAACACACATCGACGCCTTTATTTCAGGTATTGGAGATCGGATCTGGCGCAACTTTTCCATCAAGCTCGAGTTGGTCCAGGTACGAATTTTGGCATCATAATAATAAATAACATAATTCACTCCAACTACCCTTTTTCAACCCCCTCCATCACCAACACCAAAATACTGAGTGCATGTGCCACGGGTATTATTTCCCCTACTACACCTAAATTCACATAAATTTCAATCTTGCTACTTGTACATTTAGGGTTGACACCCCAAATGACACCTCCCTCACATGGGGGAGCCATGATTTTTTTATTACATGAGTCCCCCCTATGTGAAGGGTTGTCAACCCCAAGTATATTGCATAAATTTAATTAGGTCTGGCCCCCAAAAGAACAAAATGAACCCCCAAGAACAAAAAATAAATAAAAATTGAGCACGTGCCAGCATTCCTTACCTATTTCTCTAACCTGTTGCTGCTAAATGCCCCAAGACATAGAAACCGGGGTGATTTTCACAAATACATTACACCATTTCTCTTGCTCCTTTTTGTGTGAAGCAGGAAGTTTAGCAACACAATGTAGATAATGCTTATCTACATGCTGATGCTGCCACAGAATTTTACGCTTCCCCTCATCAGATAAATCATTTCAAGCATCAAAGCTCTCTCAAGTCCAGGGAACCTTTGTTTCTGATATGATGGATACTGATAGCTATGTCAACGAACCGAGCCCGAGCTGAAAAAAAAAAAAAAAAAGTTCGGGCTCGGCTCGAGTTTTTTTGAACCGAGCCGAGCCTGGCCAAAAAAGAAAGAGGCTCGGCCCGAGCTTTTGACCCGAGCCGGCTCGATTTTTTTTTTTTTTTTTTTACATGCTACTATTGCAAAGGCAGCTTTTTTAAAAAACATTAAAAAAAATTTTAATGGTGGGCGGCCTGGGCTCGAGCCGACGCCCAAAAATGGGACTCGGCCCGAGCCCGAGCCGGACCCATCTCGGGCTTTTTCCAAGTCAAGCCCGAGCCGGTGAGCTTTTTTGCCACCGCTAGATACCGATCTTGACCAATCTCAGCACAGTTCTTCGGAAATCAGTATGATGCAAAATTTCAGCTCTCAGATCAATGTCGTAGGCTGATTGTCCATCTTAATCGAATAAAGTTGTCCAGAGATGACCCAATTCTTCAATACCCAAATCTTAAATGAGTTGACCACCTCTCCCAAACTTCAACCCCTTTTTTTTTTTTTTTTTTTTTTTTTTCTGGGTACCTAAAATGATAATTAACAAGATTCTTTCTACTCCACTTAAATGCATATTCTATCTATCCACAAAAATGGGTTAAAGAATATCGCGAGAGAAGGAATAGAGAACAGGAAAATACTACATCTCATTTCCTTGTACCTAAAATCTTACACCCATGTAAACATATATAGCAAGCCTGCCAAACTTGGATGACTTTCAATTGGCAGTCGAAACAAATTCAAACAAACGATAAACCTGAATACATTTTTACAAGGAGCTATCGGCTTCCTCATCAGATGAGGCTGGAGAATCAGTGGCTTCAGCAAGAGACTCGAGCATGGTTATAACCTGAGATGAGTCATCCAAATAATATTTGGCTTTGCTTGGTTTTTGCCCAACTGTGCAGGCAAACACTTCAGCATTGTAAGAAAGAATGCCTCTCGACACTGCAGTACCAATGATTTCAAACATGTCCTCATCCGATCGGTCATCGCCAATGCAGAGCACAAAATCAGCCTGTTTCCTTTTCTGTGTCATTGATGTGAAAATCTTTTCTACAACTAGGCCTTTGCTAATTCCCTGGAGAAACAAAAAAAAAAAAAAAGCATTCAAAATACTGAATATCTCATTTTGCTAATGGAGTGTGTTGTTCTGAAGTGGCATATTATAAGGCAATCAAGATCAAATATTATCTGCCAACCCACAACTACTATAAAAAATAAAAGCAATAGACACTGAAAGTTAATGCTTTACATTATAAGAAGTGGAAACTAATTTTTAAGGGACAAAAGTTGGTCGAAACCGATAAGTGAGGAAACAAAAGAAATGAAGCAAACGGAACTCAGGAATACATTAAATATATACTCATGTCTAATAACACATCCACTGTAAGAGAAACTATTGATACGAAATAGCAGCATAGTTAAGAAGTAGCAAAACTGAGAATAGAGATCACAAACATGCCTGAGGCTTGACTTCTACAATGAACTGGCCACTCTTCACAGAAACAGGTTCATTGGATAGAACACTCTCTAAATGATCTAACATCTCCTTTGCCTGAGAAAAACCAAAACCAGGGTCTGAATCCTGATAATGCCAGACTAAAGCACTTTCTTTTCTTTCTATGCAGGATCCATCAGTAGCCTCAGTATATGATTTCATAACAGGTTCCGCCGTTTGCATCCATCCAAATTCAGAACTCTGGCCACATGTTTCCCATTCTTCATGTTGTGGCCACCTGTGAAATTCCATTATCAAAATTTGGCAAACCTTTGCAATTAAATATGAGAGAAAGAGAGTGAGAGGGTGGGAAGGAAGGTATGAAGAAGCAAAACAGGGCCATCTGACATTCATATAAAATATTTATAGCTTAAATCTTCATAACCTTTCTCCAAACAAAGCAAATAAAAAATTAAGTGCGTGTCTGTCAAAGCTTATAACTAATTATAAGTTGTGGGTCCTACGAAATGTTTTGATAATAAATGGCTAAAGTTCTAGATCTTGTGGATAATAAAAGAGTTTTTGACCGGTCTATAAACAATTATAAGCTTTGCCAAACATGCTATAAATAAGTCGTCAAGTAAGAGTAGCACCACAACAATGTTACCCATCGATTAAATCAGTAGCGAGAATAAGAGATTTAAAAAAGAAAAACCGCATTGAAATTCAGAGCTATAAGACTAGTTTAGATATAGCCCCTGTTTGGTTCAGCTAAAAAGGCTGATTAAAATCTAAATCAATATTAACAATTAATTTTAATCATACATTTAATGAGACCCAAAACTTTTCAACCACAAATTCCTTCATCTTTTATAAAAATCTACTAAAATTTTGATTTTTATCTAAATCAAACAGGATCATAGACTTTAGACGTTGAAGTGCATTAGATCTGACTAATATATTAACTACATACCCACCGCAACCAACAGGAACATCGTGTAGATTAAAATTAGATGTTACACAACATGTACAATAAAAATGGAAAATGAAGATCAAGTAAAGTTTATATTCACCAGAAATTCCACCCAACTAAAAATAAAGACTTCAAACAATGTGCTCACTACAAGTCAAAATGAGTCCCTACTAAATCTTTCCAACACATTCTTTGCCAAATTCTGCCTCTGCACTGAAATGAGATTAGGTAACAAGTTTCAAACCTCTCCGTTTAGTAAGTCACATTTAGGCACGCCTTATCTGCACCCACATATGGCTGCCTAACATAAGTTTTTTCTCCTTTCGAATATAACACTAACTGATAATTTCATTTCATAACCGAAAGGCAACAGCACTTTATTGCGTCCCATTAAACTCATAATAGTTCAAATCTGTATAAAAGATAGCTGACGGTGTATTAGGTACTATTCACTGATTAAAGCTGATGGTATAAAAATTAGATCATGGTGGCTTGAAGCCCAAAATATAGCTTATGCGAGATTTACCCCCAATGAATGAGGAGTAAATGACTATCTGGAGCTTTAACAGTTTACCTCATATTAACCCATTTGCAGCAACTTTACCTACCAGGGAAAGGAAAAAATAAATAAATTGATAAATTGACGAAGGAAAATGGTAGAGAACACACCTCAAAAAATAGCCATGTTCTGCAGCAAGTCCCAGCTTCTTGCAAGGAAAAAACCACCTGTTTAGGCTGTCCCTCCCTCTTCCACTCACCATGAAGACTGTATTCTTTCGATCTCCACCAAGTCTGCTCAAGATAGAGATAACTTCTGCACTTGGACTCTTAATAATTGAATTTTGAGGCATCAAAGTGCCATCATAGTCCAACAATATGGCCCTGTTTTTAGCTCTGCAGTAAGCTGCCACGATATGATCCATTGAAAGCTTTCTAAAATTAGGATCTAATGACACTACTCGAAATCCAAAGCCTAGACCAATGCCCCAGCATCTTTTCCTGGAATGGTCAGCACAGGTTCTCTCCATGTCTTGCAAGAAACTCCTAGACCAAAATGCTACATCATGGGAACTGACATAACAATAATGCTTCTCATGTCGCAGCTGCCGTTCAGATTCAGCCATTGATATAGCCTCATTCATTGCCTCGGCAGTTGATTCGACATCCCAAGGATTAACGCGAATAGCACCACTTAGAGAAGGAGAACAACCAATGAATTCCGAAATAACTAGCATGCTCTTCTTGGGTCCACTCAAGTTCAAAGCTGTCTCTGCACCAGGTATTCCTTGTCTACAGACAATGTATTCATAAGGAGTCAGGTTCATCCCATCCCTTACCGCGGTGACCACAACGCATTCAGCGATGCTGTAATATGCCATCCTTTCACTGCTTGATACAGGCCTGTTGATAAAAACAACAGGTTCATACCCGGGCGTCCCCAATTCCTCATTAATTCTCTTGCAGCTGTCCTCTATTTCAGCCTGAATTTCCTCCAAGTCTATTCCTTTCCCTCTTGCAGGATTTGCAATCTGGACCAGAACAGCCCTTCCTTGCCAGTTAGGATGCTGTTTGAGCATGTGTTCCATAGCTAAAAGTTTCAAGTTGATACCTTTGAAAATATCCATATCATCAATTCCCAGCAACACTGTTTTACCTTCAAATTGCCGCTTTAGCTCTGCAAACCTCATCTCTTTATCCGCAAGTCTCATTGCTGATTCAATGTGGCCCATATGTATTCCAACTGGCATAATCTTTATACCAACTGTTCTTCCATAATAATCCAACCCTATATAACCTCTTTTTGATTGATATTCCAAGCCCAGCATCCGACTGCAACAAGAGAGGAAATGTCGAGCATAATCAAATGTGTGGAAACCAATAAGATCAGAGTTGAGTAGAGCCTTGAGAATTTCTTCTCTAACAGGGAGCGTCTTATACAACTCGGATGACGGAAAAGGGCTGTGAAGAAAAAATCCCATTCTCAATCGGAGGAAGCGCCTTCTCAAGAATGTAGGCAACACCATCAAATGATAATCATGAATCCAAACAAAATCATCCTCAGGATTTAACACCTCAATTACTTTCTGTGAAAAGATCTTATTGACCGAAACATAAGCTTCCCACATGGAACGATCAAACCGGCCCCCATGATCAGCTGAAAATGGCAACATATAGTGAAAAAGGGGCCACAACTGCTTCTTGCAAAAGCCATCATAATATTTTTCCAGAAGATTAGGTGGAAGGAAAGCAGGTACACATTTAAATTTTTCCAAAAGATAATTGGAAACATCATCCTCTTCAATTGGATCGACATCAACGCACAGTGACCCAACATAAAGGACCTCCATGTCTGCTGGCAAGCTATCTTTAACAAGTAAAGCATCCTCATTCCAACTAAAACTCCATCCTTTATTGTCTGGCCTTCGTTTTGCTTTTAAAGGCAAATGGTTTGCTACAATAATAATTCTATCACCAGCAACTGATGATGGGGTTTCAGATGTGACGCTATTAGCAGCATCATCATCAAGCTCCACAATACTACCCGGGACTGTCATTACCCTTGGGAACCGCTTCCGCTCCTTCTCCCTGCCCATTACTGGGAAATTCCCAGATGCTAGATCCAAAAGGTTAGTATACGATCTTGACATCATTTTCAGAAAAACGCTCTCCTGTCTCTCTCCTCAAAAATAAATATATTCTTCCTCAAAATCTCAAAGCAACACCCCAAAACTCAGAAATCTCTTCTTCTAGTTTTCTCCACAAATTGATATATTTCAAATTACCTGCAGCAATCCAAAAACACTTTTTTCACATGAAAAACCGTAAAATCCAAAACCATAACCTATATATCAGCATCATATTAAAAAAATTCAAAATTAAAAAAAAAAAAATCGTATTTTTAATCAATTGCGGTAAAATTAAAACAAATCAAGAAATTAACTTAATCAAACTGAAACCGTGTGAAGTAACTCCACAAACAACATAAACAAAACGATACCCAGAACAATCAATATAGAAAAGCAAAAAGACCAATTTAAAAACCCTAGTTCCACACAATTTCAATTGCTCTAGGCGAAAAAGAGTCAGAAATTGAGAATTAAAACTGACCTCTGCAATTGAACTGTGAAATTTAGAATCTTTACATGCGAAAGAGGCAATCTTCAAAGTCAAATCGAGTTGAAATTCTAGGGTTTGATACGAAGAAATGAAAGTATTGGGTTCGCCATATATCTCATGTATATACGATTTACCAAGGGGGAATATCATATACAGTAACTTTAATCTATCTCGTCACCCTTTTCTATTACGATTATGAATTAATACATGAGCTTGCTTTCTCAAAAGTACTCTTTTAGTGAAAAGGCAGCACTCTCATCTCCCTAAATTTATCTTGCCGACTTCATTTTATGGATTAAAACCTCCTCCCAAAAAGAATTTAAAGATTACTCATCAAATAGCATAATTTTATCTCATCTAAGCACTACTAATATGGTGTAGCGGAAACTAGAAAAAAAATGTTACGTGTACACTCAGATTTACTAACAAAATGCAAAGGTGTCACCTTAGAATTGGCCAGTGAAAACCTTAATTTATTACTTGTTATTAGTTAGTTATTAGACGAGATTTTACGGGGAAAAAAAAATGAGAGAACAAATAGTCCATCCAATCAAACATATTCATAGAGATTCAACTACCTTTATTTATTTTTATTTTTTTGTAAAGACGAAGAAAGAGTTAGGTGAGTTATAACCTTTTTAATCAAGAAAAAAAAAATATCGATTGTAGTATTCTTAACATATCATCAGGAGAAGCAAATACAACGGGTACACTAATCGATAAGATTGATGAAGTATCAATTAATGCAAAAACGGTTTATTTTTTGTCCACCGGTCAATGCAGAGGTGATACATTTGTATTTTGTCACACATGGTAAATTTGGGCATACAAGTAGCATAAATGAACTAGAAATGAAGAACAATTTATTTTTTGTCCACTGGCCAATGCAGAGATGATACATTTGTGTTCTGTCACACATGATAAATTTGGGTATACAAGTAGCATAAATAAACTAAAAATGAAGAATCTCTTAGACATTCTTAGAATTATGCTCTGTTTTAATCTTTGTCCATATCAAATTGGGGCTATGCCTAGATACAACAATGCGTCAATCGAATCTAATTCCTCCCAAATTTGTAGCTAATACACCTTTAAGTTATAGAGTGGTCATAAGCGTGGATTGTGACATATTCATATTACAGGATGTCCAACACAACGTTAAAAATTAACATATAGTAATTGAGTTTAGAGATTTGCTTGTAGGTAAAGATACAAGAGGGTTTCATCTACAATCTTTAAGATAAGAAGGTTTTAATTAGCAATGAAACAACTTTCTATAGGAAAACAAAATTAAAAAGTTGAGTTTCACCAAATGATCTATTTGTCACGGGAGATTGAATGTTGAACTTGTTGATATTCAGGCCTTCGTCTGTTGATTCACATCTCGTCAACGAGCTACTTGAATTGAGCGTGTAATTCGAGAATGCAATATCAGGACTTTAGTGTATCAGTTCATCATTGAAGCTGGATTAGAAATGTCCATTTAGGTCCCCAAATTTTTTTCATTTCGTTAAAAATGTTGGAAATGGTTTATATATTAGTGAAATGGGTCAACTTCGAGCCCAAATTTCAGTGGGACCCATGCCTCAATTTTAGCGAGACCTAGCATATTCACGTTCTACTCCGCAAGAGGATTAACGTGATATATTTATTTGTCGAAAACCATTTAGTATTGAATGAAATATTTTTTATTCTGTTGATCATACCGTTCCGCTGTGCAGATTTATTCAGGTAATTCTGTCGGATTGTTTGAAGGATATACTCCAGAAACAACAATATTAAAACGAATTTTATTTTATGTTTCTGTTTCTACTCCTTCTCGTTGATCTTCTGATTGTATTTCAGAAATGACAACTCCTGGTACTACACTCCCTAATAGTAGTGTAGAAAAGCCAGAGAAATTTAATGGGTCAGATTTTAAGCGTTGGCAACAAAAAATACTTTTTTATCTGACAACATTAAGTTTGGCAAAATTTCTCAAAGAAGATGCGCCTTCATACACCGAGGAAGATTCTGATGTTGAGAAATTGGCTGCGGTTGATGCATGGAAACATTCCGACTTTCTGGGTCGGAATTATGTACTCAACGGATTGGACAACACATTATATAATGTGTATTGCAATGTAAAGTCTGCAAAAGAACTGTGGGATTCTTTGGACACCAAGTACAAAACTGAAGATGCCGGTATGAAGAAATTCATTGTCGGTCGTTTTTTGGATTACAAGATGGTGGATAACAAAACTGTCATATCTCAAGTTCAAGAACTTCAAATTATACTCAGTGACATTCATGCTGAAGGAATAAAACTAAGTGAATCATTTCAAGTTGCTGAACTGATTGAAAAGTTACCGCTTTCCTAGAAGGACTTCAAGAATTACCTTAAACATAAGCGTAAGGAAATGAAACTTGAAGATATTATTGTCCGATTGAGAATAGAAGAAGACAATCGCAAATCTGAAAAGAGGAATGGCGCATCTAATTCGTTGGAATCAAAAGCCAACATTGTGGAAGGAGGCTTAAAGACCAACAAGAAGAGGAGGCACAATGGCGAAGGGCAAATTGGTTCTTCAAAAACTACTAAAAAGTTCAAAGGCAACTGTTACAATTGCGGTAAGGCTGGACATCGGTCCAAGGACTGTCGGATGCCAAAGAATGTCAAGGGAAAACCTCATCAGGCCAATGTAACAGAACATGACAACCTTTCTAATAAGGTTCAAGACATGAATCTTTCAGCGGTCGTTTCTGAATGCAACTTAGTTGGAAACTCTAAGGAATGGTGGGTGGATACTGGAGCCACTCGACATATATGCTCAAACCGCGGGATGTTCTCTACCTACAAAGAAGCGGATAATGAGGAACAACTCTATATGGGAAATTCTTCATCTTCCAAAGTTGAAGGACATGAAAAGATAGTGTTGAAAATGACAAGTGGAAATGAGCTCACTTTGAACGAAGTTCTTCATGTGCCCAATATTCGAAAGAATTTAGTATCTGGTTCTTTGTTAAGCAAAAATGGATTTAAGTTAGTATTTGTCTCGGACAAATTTGTACTTACGAAGAATGACATGTTTGTTGGAAAGGGCTACCTAGATGAGGGGCTCTTTAAGTTGAATGTAATGACTGTTGTACCTACTATGAATAAAATTACATCTTCTTCTTATTTGCTCGAGTCATTTAATATTTGGCATGAACGATTAGGACATGTTAATTATAATACTTTGCGTAGACTAATCAAATTAGATTTATTACCAAAGTGCGATTTAGATCTTAATCACAAATGTGATATATGTATAGAAGCAAAAATGGCTCGTTTACCCTTTCGTTCCGTCGAAAGAAGTACCGAACCACTAGATTTAATTCACACCGATATTTGTGATTTAAAGTTTGTGCAAACTAGAGGCGGTAATAAGTACTTTATCACTTTCATTGATTATTCATTGGTTATGCCTATCATAGTAGTGCATACAGATTTATGATACATAAGTCTGAAATACCCGACATGCATGTTAATATGATTATTGAATCAAGTGATGCTACATTTTTCGAAAATGTTTTTTCCTATAACTTGCAGAGTAAATCAAATTCACTAAAAAGACCTCGTGATAATAATGAGGTTGTAGATCAAGAATCTATGAATGAAGAAAAACATAGACGAAGTAAGAGGGCTAGGACAACAACTTCATTTGGACCCGATTTTCTAACATATTTGTTAGAAAATGAACCTCAAACTTTTAACGAGGCTATGTCATCAACTGAAGCTTCCTGTTGGAAAGAAGCAATTAATAGTGAAATTGAATACATATTACAAAATCATACATGGGAATTGGTAGACCTTCCACCCGGTAATAAACCATTGGGGTGTAAATGGATTTTCAAAAAGAAAATGAAAGCAGATGGTTCAATTGACAAATATAAGGCTAGACTTGTTGCTAAAGGCTACAAGCAAAAAGAAGGTCTTGATTATTTCGATACGTATTCACCAGTAACAAAAATTACTTCCATACGTATGCTTATTGCGATAGCAGCGTTGAATGGCTTAAATATACATCAAATAGATGTTAAAACGATCTTTCTAAATGGTGAATTAGATGAAGAAATTTATATGGAGCAACCTGAAGGTTTTGTGGCCCCAGGACAAGAAAAGAAAGTGTGTCGACTTGTTAAATCACTTTATGGATTGAAGCAGGCTCCTAAAAAATGGCATGAAAAATTTGACATGGTAATGATGTCAAATGGTTTCAAAATTAACGAGTGTGACAAATGTGTGTACGTCAAGAGCACTCAAAATGGATATGTCATGGTATGCTTATACGTAGATGACATGCTGATTATGGGTAATAATGATACCATTATTCAAACTACTAAAAAGATGTTGACAAATAAGTTTGAAATGAAGGATTTGGGAATAGCCGATGTTATATTAGGAATTAAAATTTCTAGAACATCTGATGGTATCATTTTATCTCAATCACACTACATTGAGAAGATTCTTGATAAATTCAAGAAATATAATATTATTCCTATGAAAACACCTATGGATGCAAGTATGCATCTTGTTTCCAATAAAGGTGATGGTAAGTCTCAATTGGAATACTCTTGTATGATTGGCAGTTTAATGTATGTCATGAATTGCAATCGACCTGATATTGCTTACTCGATTAGTAGGCTAAGTCGATATACGAGTAATCCAAGTACTGAGCACTGGAAGGCAATTGTTAGAGTCTTAGGGTATTTAAAACATACCAAAAACTTTGGATTGCACCATTCAAGATATCCAGCAGTACTGGAAGGATACTGTGATGCAAATTGGATATCAGATACTAAAGACTTCAAGTCAACAAGTGGAAATGTATTTACACTTGGAGGTGCTGCAGTGTCATGGAAATCTTCGAAACAGACATGTATAGCTAGATCAACAATGGAATCAGAATTCGTTGCGTTAGACAAAGCTGGAGAAGAAGCCGAATGGCTACGAAATTTTCTAGAAGATATTCCGTGTTGGACTAAACCTGTGCCCGCTATATGTATCCATTGCGATAGTCTATCATCAATTGGTAGGGCACATAATACTATGTATAATGGTAAATCTAGACATATACGTCGTAGACACAATACCATTAGACAGTTGCTCTCTATTGGTATTATCTCTATAGATTATGTGAAATCAAAAGAGAATATCGCGGATCCGCTAACTAAAGGCTTAATAAGAGACCAAGTCGAAAGTTCATCAAAGGGGATGGGATTAAAACTGATAAAATAATCAAAAGTTTTCATGGTGGCAACCCAACCTAGTTAATTGGAGATCCCAAGATCTAGGTTCAATGGGACAACCGAACTGTGAAAAACTTGGTAAGCACTGGGGAAGTTTATTCCTTCCCATTCATATGATGAGACAGTGCATAACTGCCGCGAAATAGGATAAGTTACACTTTTAATGATTTCTATATCTTGATTCGTTCAAGTGGAGTATAGCAGAATACTCTTTATGGAAATCACCTATGTAGGTAAGAAGGGGCCGCTTCTAAGAGAGTTATGTGAAGATTAATTCTCTAAAAAACACTCATGAACCAGGAGGTGTCCAAGGCCAAAATGGACACAAACGTGAGAACCAAATTGTGTTCGAAGGAAACTGTGTGACTTCTATTGTCTAGGTGTACACTAACGGCTGACTGTTCAAAGCATATTGCTACTGATTGACTAAGTATATCCGATAGATTTTACTAGGGAAAGTTCAAAGTCTTTGGCTACTTATCCTGATGCAGTTTTCTTCAGTTCTACTTTAGAAAACATATCAGATGTTGTTTGGAAAATAAAGCCAACATATTTCATTCATGTGGGGGATTTTTGGAAAATTATTTATATATTAGTGAAATGGGTAAACTTCGAGCCCAAATCTCAGTGGGACTCGTGCCTCAATTTTAGCGGGACCTAGCATATTCATGTTCTACTCCGCAAGAGGATTAACGTGATATATTTATTTGTCGAAAACCATTTAGTATTGAATGAAATATTTAATGTCTAAGTAACCCACTTGAAACTATGAACTAGTGAAGAATTTGATTTATTGGAATATTCCCATACACTTGTCCCACATAGGAAAGTTATGAAACTTTGGTGTGGTTTATATAGTGTAAGTTTGGGTATTGGGTTTGGGCCCCAAGGAGTACCAATAGTCTTTAGAAGGAGGGAGACGTATATCATATGAGATTCGGTCCAAAGCCCACACGCGCGCGCGCGCCGCCACCGTCCGTCCGACCGACCGGCTCGGCTGGCACAGCACGAGCCCGTGCCCGAGCTCGGTCCGGTCCGGTTCGTGTGCGGGTGCCTCCTTGTACTATATTATCTTTTTGGACAAAATTTATTTAATTTTGGACCAAATTGTTATTAATCAAATTCTTGGGTACTTAATAAAATTATTTTTTATTGATGGGCTTATTTTCATAATATTATTTTGGATGACTGTTAACCAATTAACAGCCGATTTTAACTGAACGAACCATGGTGACTGTTCGGATTTTTTTGGACTGTCTGAACAGTGGTGACTGTTCTGAAGAGGGTTGAAGGATGTTCGAATGGCCACGAATAATTCTATAAATTGCCAGCCCCACTGCCAAAATAAGTACACCATTTTCATTGCTAATATTCTCTGCATTGAATCTCATTCTCTCTCTCTCGTTCTGATATTACTTTCGAAGTAACTACACTTCATTGAGTTCGCTAGAACTCCTACAGATTGTTGTGCTGCTTCCGTAGGAGACGAAATTCGTTCTATCCTGGGAAATGATTGCTGGACGCCTTAAGCATCTTTTGAAGGCAGCAAATTCGTTTTAAGGAACCATCGTGAAGTCGGTGGGCTCGAATTCATTCTTGATTCTGTTGATCATACCGTTCCGCTGTGCAGATTTATTCAGATAATTCTGTCGGATTGTTTGAAGGATATACTCCAGAAACAACAAAAAACAGTGCTGAAATTTCACATTATTGAGACTACATGTAGAAGACTCGGTTGGAAAGGGTCTACGTACTGAACTAAGCAATGGTATAAACTCTTGACGTCCCTTTGCACACCCCCCCCCCCCCCCAAAACAACCAATGACTTGGCCTCATATTTAGCCCGTGTTGAGTCATTATATTTAGCCCTTGTTTGAGTCACATTAAAACTTTCATTCTTATTTTTCTACTCATTTTCAACCACATTTTTCAATAAAATAATATTTTCCATCACATCAATAAATTTTCCTTCTTTTTCATCCACACATTCTCTATTAATCTACTATTTTAGAATATATATTCTTCCAAAATAATGTAGCTCAAACACACCCTTAATATATTCATAGCAAATTACACATTCTATTGAAAAGGTCAAAAGTAACTAAGCCCTTATTTGACAACCATTAAAAACAATCGTGTTTTAGGATAATGTGTGCTTAAAAAGTAGAGAAAAATTTTGAATTTACGTGCAAAATATTTTATTGTGTAAATATATGATTCAGAATGAGTATTTAAAAAAAAGTTTGAAAATAATGATTGTCAATCAAAGACTAAGGGGTTCTGTTTTCAATTTTTAAAAATAGTGAAAATGTGTTTTCTTTCTCATTTTCGAAAATGAATTTTTGAAAAAAAAAAAAAAAAAAATCTGCTGAAAATGCAAAACGTCTAAAAGGACGTTTCGGCCATTTTCTTCACAAAACTCGCTACCTAATGAAAACGCGGGAAACGGCCTCGTTTCCTTTTTTTCCCCCAAAATTCTTCCCCTTGCTTGAGCGGATCGCCGTTTCCTTTTTCCCCCAAAATTTTTCATCTTGCTTGAGCTTCTGATCCGCCGCCTCTTCCATTGATAACTTCCACCACCCGCCACCTAAGACGGCGGACCCCAAAGGAAAAGGATTTGGCTAAACCACCGTCAAACCCGTGGTGGACAAGGCTGAAGATGGGAGGATTGCCTATTGGAGGAACCACATTTTAGTTACAGTGCTTGCGTGGCTGGGGATTGCACAAAAAGGTGTTGTGGATGTGCACGAGATGTTTTTCGTGACTGCAGATTACCTGACCAGAGGTGTGAGATTGGGATTTTCACTCTTATGCATATGATTCTCTACGGGAAGCCCATAGTAAGTCTGTTTCTAGTTCGAATTAAGAGATGCAATGTAAAGCATAGGAATTGACCTACGATTATGAAGGTCAATTTCATGTTGTTTTCTTTTTGCTGTTCGTGTTTTACAAGAATTGTTTATTGGATTTAATTTGACTGTTTTATCTGTTTTAGCTTGATTTCTTGCTTTCATAGAAAGAAGTTCTTCATTCTGCTTAGTTTATTAATGATGTTGTCGACTTAAAGTAGATTTGGCTGTCTTATTTTGTGTCGTGTGAAGGAACGACACAGAAATTTGACATTGCCCTCTAACTCATGTTAGAAAGTTTCTTTAAATTAGCTTATTCTTTTCTTTTTGTAATGGTAAAATTGTCGTTGATGGCCAATTTTGTAGTGCAATGCAGCATTGAATGTCAAGTGAATTGGAATATCGTTTTTCTAATGTTTTTTGTTGTATGTGTAATTGTTTTATACCACTTGTGTCTTTTCTTTGAACCAAGTGTTGAATTATCTTAACTTTAGCATTAGTGTTATCCAGTTTTTTAGAGTTAAAACTGTCTTGGCTGGATTAGTTTATAATTTCATCTTTTGATCGACTTTGTTAGATAGTTTTATAAGTTCAGACATTCAAGCTCTGTTCACTTTTATTCTTTGGTAGCTAATGCCAATTAAACTGCCTTGCAGCTCCCGTGGTGGGCTCTTTCCTTGCTTTCTCTGTCTAAAGAGTCCACTCAATTTTCGTGCTTCTCTTGTTCAATGACTGTTTTGCAATAACTCTCTTCCATGCTGCACTAATCTCATTTCTTTATCAAAAGTGGCATCTAGGTTTACTTATTTTCAGGTACCGTTTACCGTGTTTCAATTTCTTAATCCGTGGATGGATTTATTTTATGGTTTCTTATTGGTGTCACATTATTGAAAATAAATGTGTTATAGTCATTTGCCTTGTTAGCACAGTGGAGCGGTCTCAGTAAAGATGAATGTGCTCATTTATGCTCCATCCTTATTACTCCTCAATAGTCTGAAGGTCTATTGATTTTGATTGTTCACACTTCAAAAGTTTGGATCCGTATGTACATTTTAACCAATCTCTATTTGTTTGCTGGAAAATTTTGAAATGCAGGCTATGGATATTGTTGGGGTGATATCTGCTTTACCAGGTGCAGCACTAGTACAGGTGCTTATTTTTCAATTTTGCTTGATAGCTTGACAATGTTGACATATTTCATAACTACTACATAGGTCTCTAAGCTCTTATTTTTCAATTCTGCTTGGATGTCAAGGTTTGGGCTTGATAGTGCCCTCAGCACATCCACGATCATGTCGACCATAATATCTCTGTAGGAGGATTTAAGTTCATTCATAGGATCAAGCACAATGAGCTTAACATTCCTGCTCCGTCGAAAGAAACCTCTCAATACTCTCCAGTGCATCAACCAAGAGCTGCTCGCCCTCCGCATACACTGTTGCAATGTAATGCACCCTACCGAGATCAAAAGTTGACCAAAAAGCTGAAGCTTTTGGGTTCTAAGTTTCTTAAAACCAAGTATCAAGGAAACAAAAAAAAAAATCGATTAGAAGAGAAGGAAGATTGCCACCCGATAAAGTAAAACTGAAGGAAAGATAAAAAGGGGACATGGAGAAACGTTTTTAATATTGTCACAAGGTTTTTCAAGGTTTTAGATACCATTGTCCTGGAAGGGAAATTTGAGATTTGGCAAAAAGGGGAGAACTGGTCTAACATGTGATTTCCGCTGAACATAAAGGAAAATCCATGCTGTCTATATAGGACATGTAAATCCCAACACCGAGCGTAAGGATTATTAAGTCATGGGCGGTGAGCTGGCCAACCATATGGACAAGTTATAACAGATATGCCATTGTTGGATAGGTTTATTTGTTCTGTTTTACTTTCACCTTGTTTCATTATTTTGTAATTAAAGACATTTTATCTCTAATTCTTCCTTTTCTTTTACTATTTTCAAGTTTATGTTCTATAAAAGGCTTAATAGCACAAAACGTCCCTACGTTTGACAGTTAGTGTGCAAAACATCCCAACGTTTCATTTTTTTGCATTTTCGCCCCTATTTCAACGTTTCAGTGTGGAAAACGTCCTTTTCACTATTTTTCAATGTAAAATGACCAATATACCCTCGAATTTAAATAAAACAAAGAAAATGAAATGAAAAATAAAAAAATAAATTGTAATTATACTCCCAAACTTTTTAAAAAGTGCAAGTGGGTCCAAAAGTCTTATTAAAAGGCTTAAGCACAAAACGTCCCTACGTTTGACACTTAATGCGGAAAACGTCCCTACGTTTCAAACATGTTTGTGTTTGCTCAATAGCACAAAATGTCCCTACGTTTGACACTTATTGCGTAAAACGTCCTTACGTTTCATTTCTTTTTACATTTTCGTCCTTATTTCAATGTTTCATTGCGGAAAAACGTCATTTTCACTATTTTTCAATGTGAAATGACCAATATACCCTCATATTTAAATAAAACAAAAAAAAGGAAAATAAAAATAAAAATAAAAATAAATTACAATTGTGCTTCCAAACTTTTTAAAAAGTGCAAATGAGTTCAAAAATCTTATTAAAACATTCAAACCATCAGTCTTTTCCTCATCTCTCAACTTTATCCTCCCTCCATCACCTAAACCACCAGACCCCACCATTCAAGCCGTTAATGCTGGCCACAACTATCAGCCTCAGGATTGTAGAGGGAGGTGAGATGGTTTGATTGGTGGTGGGGTTTGGTGGTTTAGGTGGTGGAGGGAGGATAAAGCTAAGGGAGGAGGAGAAGACTGATGATTTGAATGTTTTAATAAGATTTTTGAACTCATTTGCACTTTTTAAAAAGTTTGGGAGCACAATTGTAATTTATTTTTATTTAAAAATGAGGGTATATTGGTCATTTTATATTGAAAAATAGTGAAAATGACGTTTTTCCGCAATGAAACGTTGAAATAAGGACGAAAATGTAAAAAAAAAATGAAACGTAAGGACGTTTTACGCAATAAGTGTCAAACGTAGGGACATTTTGTGCTATTGAGCAAATACAAACATGTTTGAAACGTAGGGACGTTTTCCGCATTAAGTGTCAAACGTAGGGACGTTTTGTGCTTAAGCCTTTTAATAAGACTTTTGGACCCACTTGCACTTTTTAAAAAGTTTGGGAGTATAATTACAATTTATTTTTTTATTTTTCATTTCATTTTCTTTGTTTTATTTAAATTTGAGGGTATATTGGTCATTTTACATTGAAAAATAGTGAAAAGGACGTTTTCCACACTGAAACGTTGAAATAGGGGCGAAAATGCCAAAAAATGAAACGTTGGGATGTTTTGCACACTAACTGTCAAACGTAGGGACGTTTTGTGCTAATAAGCCTTCTATAAAACATAAACTTCTCCATGCATGATGGACAACTTGTCCATCTATTGAAAATATTGATGTATTTTTTGGAAATTATTTTTGTTTCAATAATTTAATTTTTTTTTTAATAAAAAAGTGGAAGAAAAAAGGTTTAACACATCGTTTTTATGAAATGCACACGTTTCTTCATCTAAAATTATCTTCTTAATGTATATTCCTGCTATATGTTTTTTCCTCAATATAATGATCAATGTACATTAAAAGGAAACTGCTTTGCCTGTAAACTAAAATAATCACTTATTTTCCTGAATAAATCATTCTGCTACTAGTGCGGAAATGTTACCAGTTTATCCATGTCCTGTCATGTATGTAGTCACTGGAGTCGATGTCGTCCAACATAGGCAAACAAGAGAAAGATATCTTATGTAATCTCCTCTCCCTCTCTGCAGCCAAAGTGAACTACAGAAAAAAGTGGTAGGAAATAAGGAATGTTGAGCTTTCCAAGTCTAACTCATACTCTTTTATTATATGGTATGGTACTTTTGCTTTCTTTCTAATGATTGAATCAATGGCCCCAAGACATTCTTAAGCCATGCCTATGGGGGTGAGGCTTACATGTCTGAAGGCATTTTCATAAGGTGTATGCAAATGTTTTCAGTGTCATAGGCCTCTGGATACGAGGAAGGCTGTGTTATATAAGTCACAATTTTTTTATGTCTCTATCATGAGGTAAATACCTCGTGGTTCCCTGTTTATATGAGCATGATGAATAACATAGTTTCTTTGTGGTTGCTTTTGGACATATTAAGTTAATAAATGTTAGAACATGTCACAAATGTCTAAGATTTCCCCACATCTTCAGTGTGGTGCCCTTTTTTCTATGTTATAGACTCTATTGGATGCTCTTCTCTCTGGTCACTCAATTAAGCTTCTCCCTTTTCTCCATCTCCATTTTATCTTTAAAGCTGTAAAACAATAAGCTGCAAGTATTTTCCATAAAAGATCAGTTTTCTGTTATCTTCCTTCAAATTATTTTTTTAATTCATCGAGCTTCTGTCTTTCTTTGCACTTTTTCGGAAGCAACGCTCTTCCACAAGATCCAAATTTCAGTCTGAAGTTTGCATTAATCGTCTGCATTCTTACACTTTCAAGTCCAAGGGTGAAGGGTCAATGAAGCTTTTGAAACTAGTTCAAACTTCTCATAGTCGTCACCATTTTCGTGCCCAAAGAAATAGCTTAGTGGTGTCGTTAGCAGTGATTGGGATGGTCTCCATAGGTCTGGGGGTCTTGGTTCTATACTGCAATGAGCAGAACTCTCAATCATGCATGGGCCTCCTAAAGCAGTTACTGTAAATTCACTTTGGGAATCAAAACAATAAGACCTCAAAGTGTCCATCAATGAAGTGACGGCTTTCTTTATTTTCTCCACCTCCCTTTTAAATGGAATACTCTAGGGCTTGACTAGAATTATTTACTGTTACTTCTGTCTTTGTTTTGTCACTTCCAATTGCAACTCACTGGCCCTTTACTAGAAAGTAGATCCACCTAATCAATGAAGACTCAAACCAAACTCGCCAATCCTTTGGGCAAAGGGATGCGGACTTCTCATCCTTCAACTCATCATAGTTCGATAGCGAGCTTTTCTATTTCTCTTGTGTTCTTAACGTGTTCTCTCTCTAGTCTTCGGCTAGTCAGTTCTTTTTATTTTTCTTATTTTTTTGTCCTGTATCGTACACATTTATGCATATTAACATAGTAGTGACAGGCTAAATCTTACTCAATAAAATTGGGTTGTTTACATGAATCCTTTTTGCTAATCCGCTTGATCCAGTGCAACATCTATAAAAAGGTCTAATGGATAAGCAAATATATTGTTCCATGGCTATTTTATCTCCACATATGCTTCTCATAATCAATTCTACTAGTGTTGTGAATGGGGGCTTTTTTATACATACGCAATACTTGCCCTACTCGAGTGTTCTTTTTGTTAATTTAGCGTCAATATGCCACTTGTATATATCTTTATTTCATATTTTATCCCATTCTAATTTGGTCGATATCCATCTTAATGTCCTTATTTATCTAGTTGTCATTTTGCTTCATAATGCGATTAAAGTTGCAACCATTATGTGGAACTTGTCTTTCAACTTGACAGGTATTTCCAATTAAGTAAATTCCTGTTGCACTACTCAATATGTCTAACCCGCTCTAATTTTATACATGACATCTTTTTGATGTCTTTTTGTTAATAATCGAATCTCAATATCTAAAATAATCAATCTTTGGGACAGGATGATTATCCACAAGGGCTCTACTATGTTCTTTGGCACATGACATCTTTGCATTTTTTTTATTTTTTATTTTTTATTTTTCAGTGTACAAGAAATCTTACCCGTTTTATGTTATTGCCAGTCTGTGTTACTCATATTTTGTAGATATTGAATACTTCTATAAAATTTTCACATTGACAGTGCGAAGAATATTTGCTCTTTTCTTACTGCATCATTCATACTTCATAACTTTGTTCAAATATTTTCTTATTGCTGATTTACTCTTGTAGTAATTGTTTTGTTTTATATTGAAAGTTTAAAACGTTTGAAATGAAAAAGAAAATAAATAATATGAATTCATGTTTTTACCAGAAAAATGCTATAGTGGAATGTAGGCTTCCTTGCTGTGTTGTATTTTCGTCTTGTGTACCACTCTATCGGACTTTATGTGAACATTTTCTTGTTTCCTCTCCTCAGATATCGTGCCATAACTAGTGCTTACTATCGAGGAGCTGTTGGTGCTTTGCTTGTATATGATGTGACTCGACGTCCTACCTTTGAGAATGCTGTGAGATGGCTGAAAGAGTTGAGAGGTCATACAGACCCTAGTATAGTAGTAATGCTCATCGGCAACAAATCAGACTTGCGACATCTCGTGGCCATCTCAACTGAGGATGGTAAAGCTTTAGCAGAGAGGGAGAGCCTCTACTTCATGGAACCTTCTGCGTTGGAAGCAACTAACGTCGATAATGCATTTACTGAAGTCCTCACTCAGATATACAGGATTGTGAGAAAGAAGGCTGTCGAGGCTGGTGATGAGACTGCTACTTCCTCTGTTCCATCTAAAGGAGAGACGATTTATGTCAAAGACGACGCTTCTACTTGGAAGAGACTAGGATGTTGTTCAAGCTAGGGAAAAATAGCTCCTGTCGTTTCTTGTACATTTTCTTCACATCATCTTTCCCCTTATCTGGTTTGTTTGTTTACTGTATTCTGTTGAAATATTGACGAGTACACTAGCCACAAAAATAGAGGACGGGGATATTTTCATGGCAGCAATCGATGATATAGTTTGATTGGTTGGCTCATAGTCAGAGAACGCGAAGGCAATGTCTTCAATAAAATGATCTAGACTAGGGGTGGACATAGTTCCATTTAATTCTGATTCCAAGATAACTGAACAGATCCATGAATCGATGATTTTTTTTCTTATAATGGAATCAAATAATTTTTTATTTTTTTAAGACATAGAATCAAACCAAAACATTCAGTTCTTGTTTGGTTTGATTTGATTATAATTTTATTACTAATTGAGAAAAAAAGAAAGAATGTTTGAAGAACGGATAGTTGAAGCTTTCAGAAATCCATGTGACGATGGTGGCCAAGTCTTCACGTTGAGAAATGAGAAATTGAAAGTACATGACCTTTTAGTCGCAATTTTCAATTGAATTTTGAATTTTTTGGTGTGTGTAATAAATAAAACTTAAATATTGAATTTGCTTCTTGATTCTAGAACTATAACTAATCGAAATCAGAACCAAATAGTTTTCAGTTTTAAGAACCAGAATCATTAATATTTTTGTAGAATCGAACCGAACCACTCGATTGTCTTGCTCTAGTTTGATTTGATCACTTTGTCCACGACTATGGTTAGGGAAACCTTGATTTTCTACATGTTCTCATTAATTTACACAAGGTGTAGACTAATATTGAGTCCGAAAAATATTTTTGAGTACCTTCATAAGATACACCTCAACTAAAAATTAAAAAGTAAGGACAACAAATGATTGAGTTTAATTTAGTAGTTCCTCAGTCTCAGGGCATTTTCAATAACAATTATGCTATTTGTACAATCGTTCAAATTCATAATTTTCGAATACGTGTGTGTGTCCCACTCGATATCCCAAACATACTTTCGAGAAGAAAATATACATTTGGTCACCTAGAATTAACATTTGTACTAAATTTATGCTTGTACCATGTATCCTAGCTATATTCTATTATCTTCATGAATTATATGGAGGAATAGGGTAAACAGAACTCGATAAATTAGTTATAACCAGATAAAAAGGATAAACTATTTACTTGATAAAAAAGTAATAAAGTGAGATAAAATAAACTTGCCTGCAACAAGCATTAAATATCTAAAACTTTGAGCTCAAAAGTAACAGAAGATGGTCTACAAAATGCATAGATCTCAAACATGTCTAGTACTGCTTTCAAACTAATTTGTAATGTTAGACGACTTATTGAGGATAACTCCTTCATATTTAACCTGGAACCACTTCATTGCATCCTCCTTTGTGACCCTGTGCTGAATTCCAACTCGAGATTTACATCTACGACGACGGCCCACACGGTAGCCAGGGCGCTCCAAAACAACATAGAAATCCATACCATAAATTCCAGTTGATGGATCATACCTGGAAAATTCATAGACAACGATAACTTGTTTAATGATGATCTCTTTAAGAAATTTGTTTCAATAGAAGCAGCACAATTATAACATAAAATTTCGCGACTCAATACCTAGAAAATATGAGCATCAACCTACTGCATTTCAAATCCCAATCTTAACTAGAAGAAACTAACAGTAGCAAGTTATTTGCCACATTTTCTTCATGCACGACACCTTTTTCTTCCTTTCTTTTTTATCAAACTACAACAATGGTAGAGAATTTATTAAAGCTAAAAGGTTCAGAAAGTAGAAATTATGAGGGGAACTATGCCTAACCTCTAGCTAATGACACCA
Source organism: Fraxinus excelsior (assembly GCA_019097785.1). NCBI lineage: Eukaryota > Viridiplantae > Streptophyta > Magnoliopsida > Lamiales > Oleaceae > Fraxinus > Fraxinus excelsior. Next base: position 10,397,108 of record CM032631.1, on the reverse strand, counting down.
ACACGATAATACTTGCCCAATAATGACCAGGTGTAAAAGAAAATATAACGAAAGGGGCTTTAAGGCCCATATGCTAGAGACATTCAACCGTAGATCAACTTCTAGTAGTCATCTCATGGTGAGGTGCAAATTTTCGTGGGCGGTTGGTGTTGGGGGGTGATGGGTCAAAAGAACATATTTATGCACTGAAACAAGATTTCAACCTACCCATTGCAAGACCATATGCTCGCGGTGAAGTATTCACAGACAACCAAACTGAACACCACATGGTTTGCATGAAACATTTTGATCCAGCAAAAGATCAGGTAACACAAATATCATCTAGGAAAAAGTACAACTCCTAATAAAACAAAAAGTGGTTGGGTCCTCACAATCATTAATAAATACAATTTTCAGGGTGCACGTAAAACATAACTACTACCAAATCCATCTGAAATTTTAACAAAGATTACACATTTTTAGATGCATCATTGAACAGTCTCCAAAACCAAGCAATAGCAATATCATAATATTGACTTACTTGATTCCAAGATCAATGTGCTCCTGAATGCCAAATCCAAAACAGCCAGTGTCGCTGAAATTCCTTCTCAACAACTCATATTCCTTGACCTTCAACCCACTCTCAAGAAGCTGCATTGCTTTGTCACCTCTGACTGTTACATAGCAAGCGATCTTTTCATTACGCCTGATCCCAAAGGACCTCACAGTGTATCTTGCTGTGGAACAAATCAAATAACTCCATTAACTAAAATACATGGAGGAGAAAATAAAAATTCAATTCCTTTCATCATTACATATTTTGATTTTAAAGGATGAAACCAGGCATAGCAGACGCATAAACCGCTGTTCAATCCTCACATTATCGAAATTTGGCTGATCAAACTTTTAATTATGAAATAACTAAAGCTAATATCTTTTTGCATTTATGCACTTCAAAAGAATAAAATATAGTTTCGGATAAACATGATTTTGCATCTAATTACCAATCTCACCAAAGTATAAACTCTAGTTAGAAAGAAAGTTGAGTTGTTGACCAAAGTCGCTCTACACAATTGAGAAAACTTCTAGCCAGATTTCATTTTCAGAGCTACCACTAAGGAAAATTTACAAAACTAATCGTAATCTATCATCGAGCAGCACAGTACTTCATCAGTTACTAATATATCCATTCGCTTATGACTTTCACAATATGGTAATGCAGACAGTAAAGCTACAAATTTTCACTTATGACTGTCACATATGGTAAACAAGAATAGTACTTTGCAGACAGTAAAGCTACAAATTGCATCATTTTCGAGCAAATTTTAAAATATTATACCCATTTACAATAAAAGAGCGCTCAATATTTCTAAATTAAGCCAGATCCAACACAGTTGAGAAAACTAGAAGCCTTATTTCATTTCCAGAGCTACCATTAACAAAAAATTGCGAAGTTAACAATGTCATAATCTATCATCAAGGCATTAAGCAAAGCAGTATTTTATCAATTACTAACATAAACCATTCCCATACGACTTGCACAACATGGATAACAAGAATAGTACTTTGCAGACCGTAAAGCTACTACAAATAATAGAATTTCATTTCAGCAACCCCTACAAAATAGCTTCAGATTTTGAGAAACTTACCCTTAGAGAAAACAGGAGATTGGCCACTGAGTTGCTCTAACACCTGAAAAAATAAAAATAATAACAAATTGAACTCAAATTCCAAAATATTCAATAAAATAAAAATTGCCGTGGGGATGGTATTATACCTTAGCGGCTCTGGTAAGACGATCTCCACTCTCGCCGACGGAGATGTTGAGGACGAGCTTCTGTACTTTGATCTCTCTCATTGGATTCGACAGCTTCTTCTCTGACGCCTGCTTTCACACATTTAAACACAGATAGAGAATCAGTGATGCGCTGAGATTCATATATGTATGTTTGAAGCAAATGTAGAGAGAGAAAATGATAGCGTTGAGATATAGACCATGGCGGAGCAGTGGTGGCGATGAGATTCTCAGCCGCCGGATGATTGGAGAATTTGATGAAGCGACAAAACTCCAACTAATATAAAGTAGATAGGAGAGGAAGCTAGGGTTTCTTATGCGTTTGCTTGGATGTTCAAATGTCAATCTTAGCCCTGTGAAATGTGAATTAGGGGTCTTCTTAACCCCACTGGTCCAGCCCATTGATATGGTCCAGTCAGCGCCATCCCATTTTTCAAGGGGGAAAAATTCATAAATAGCTTGAAAATTCAAAAATAAATATTTTATTTATTTATTTATGAAATAATAAATTATTAAATCAATTAAATATTTATATTTAATTCTAATATTAATAACCCATCCCACATGCACCACACATATCACTCCGGGGACTATTTCGGCAACCATTCCGACCACCACTCTTCTCCGACGATCGTTCCGACGACTATTCCGATGATCATTCTGGTTACATATTTACAATTTACGGTTATAATTTAAAAATTTTATAGGTCACAGTTAATTTGTTGGTTACAGATTTCAAAATTAGTTGGTCACAGATTAAAATTTATAGATCGCACAGTCACAGATTTCCAAATTAATTGGTCACAGATTTTTTTACGATCACAAATTATATAATTTTTAGGTCACGGATAAAAAATGGTTAATTTCATTGGTCACATATTTTTCAAATTTGTTGGTCACATATTGTCAACTCTTTAGGTCACAGTTAAATACTTGGTCACATATAACCAAATACTTGGTCACATACCACGGGCACTACTTCAGCCACCACCACCACACAAAACACCGCCACCACCCACCTAAAACCCCATAACAACACAAAAACACCACCACAATAACATCACAATCGCACCCCACCACCATACCACCACCACGAACACTGCATACAACACCATGCCCAACCGACAACAACAACAACAACATCACCACCACCGAGAAAACAACACACGAAGATTTGTGACAGACTCAACCACAAGAACACCACAACTGCACCCAACCACCACTGCACACAACACTACTGCCCAACCAACAACAACACCAAAATCACCACCATTGAGAAAACCACACACACGGATCTGCGCACCTTCGAAAGTACAGATCGCAGCCGCTGCACCTCCGCAAGGAGTGGCGCCACCATCTTCTGCACGACCGCTACCATCTGCAAACCAGCAACCCAAAGTCAACTCAACCATCATCTGCACGCAGCGCTGCTGAACGGCAGCATCGTCAATTCGCAGCAGAGGGAAGGGGAGGGAGATGGGGAGGGAGGAGGAGGCGACAGACGGTCGACGGGCCAGTTATGGAGAGGGTGAGAGAAAATATGGATTGAAAATGAATTATGGTTTGAAATATTAGTATTATAATATTATTTAAATATTTAATTCATACTTGATTTTTGATTAGATAAAACTTATACCTGAATTTTGAATTAGGAAGTTTAAACCACTGATTTTTTGTAATTTCCTCTTTTCAAGGTCCGGCCTGTAGGCCATATAAAATATAAGGTCGATCGGGTAGCCTAATAAATTTTCTTTTTAAACAAAAAACAGATTTTAGGTTTGTGTTTGTTGACTTTATTTTTCATGGAAAATATATATATTTTTTGCTCAAGTTCTTACTTTTAGAATGTTTGATTGACTTTCTTTCCATGGAAAATATTTTCCAAAAGTTGGTCACGTGATCATATTTTTCTTAAAAACAAGAAAAATATTTTTTTTTAGAGAAGAATATGTTTTTATTTTTCAGATAATTCAGTCTCTCTCTCATCTACACACCAATAAAAGATGGACAAGTATAACAATTTCAAGATTAAAAATTAAATCAATCAAATACATTTAATTAATAATTCATACACACATTTTTTGGGCAATTCAATGATTTTCTCATGTTGGGCAAGCTCCGGCCCTTGGCACCTATAAATATAGGAGTTTTGCTGTGTGTATAGAACATACACATGCAAAAATGCAACAGAACACACACAAACAGGTTGGCTCATTTTTTGCAATATTTAACTCACGTGGGGCCACGCACCATGTGAGTACCTGGTGTATTTCTGTGGGGAGATTTTCTGTACAAATGCAATTTCTCTAAAATACACTGCCAAGACCATGTGAGATTTCACAAATTGATCCAAGGATTGACCTTATTGATGACTTTATTGGTCAATTGTCATCATTTTTTGGAGGTTTTTATTTTTCAAGAGACTCTTCATTTTTGAGACGTTATCTATATTAGTGAAAACACACAATCTTCCCAAATTCACGAACAAAATAGAACAATAAGTGCCAAAAATTTTGCAACTGAAAGACAATTTCATTGATATGGTAGTTACAATGACAAATGAATTAGCAGTTATAATAAGTTCATCAAATCTATTAACTTCTATTCAGTATCAACTCTATTAACTTCTAAAGTTCAACAGCAACTTGAACACATTTTAGAAGTTCGACTTTGAGAAAGTTTAGTTGCGACAGGAATTTCCATGTACAGCCTATGTAAGATTTCTACAGTTAAAATAGAAGGAACCAAAAATTATCAGTAATTTTGATTAACCCAAACATGATAATAACACAAGCGAAGTCACAGACTATGTTGAACCCTCCAGAAGCTGTTCCATTCAGATATCTTCCTTACTACACAAGAATAATATGATCGGTTGGACAGTCCTACATTTGACTACAACAATGTATAAAAGCACCTAAAATTTGTTTAGCTAAGACGATAATGTAGACGGATTTCACCGACTTTCAAGCTAAGCCAAGTAGCCACCTGAAAATATCATTTCGAGTCGTCAAAACCCACCGCTCCTGGCCAAAATGCTGCATAATATCAGTTAGAGGGCTTTCCTGCTGCTACACATTCATCCACAAATTAGGTTGCTAAACATTTGTTTGTCATCAAATAAAATTATAATCTAATTTAACCAAAAAATTTAAACACATATAGCTAGATAATCTTTCTTCTAGAAAATTGCAGTACTAAAATTAATTTCTACTTATTCAATGCAAAAATGACGTGTGTGAAAATTCATGTCAAGCATCATAAACTCATAAAGTGATTCAAAACTCAACCCTCAATAGTCAAATTTGTCATTTCTCCTATCATGAGTTTCACACCCTAAACTTATTATTTTCACTCTTTTCCCAACGTGTGATCTAAAGTTGAATGTTTTTATAATATTAATCATCATCTCTCTAGTTTGGTTAAATCATACTAATTGCATTCAACACATCAATAAATGAAGATTCTTTTTATTTTTTATTGTTTCAACCTCCAAGAATCAACCAAGTTAATAATCCATTGTCAAATGTTTAAATTCCCTCAAATAAGTATTTACGGTTTAATATATATATTTCATATTATATGTGATCTTCTCTCCATTAATCTTTCTAAATGACTCTTGAAGCTAGCTTTTGGCCGATAACTACAAATCAGATGATTATAGGGTACCGGGATTTTAGATACCCTTACAGACTTAATCACTTGAGCGTAAAGACTACGAACAGAAATTTCACAATAAGACAATAATTTCTCTTTTTATGCAATGAAAAAAGTGTTGTTGAAATCAATGGATAAAAATTTGTCAAGTCACGTAATGTCAACAAATTGTCAAATTTGATGTTAATGTAACGTGATTGTCTTTATATTGATTTGATCCTTTTTAGATAAAAACCATTTTTCGAACCGTCAACAACGAAAATTCAACTATAGCTTTTCGATGGCCGTCATTTGTATGAACCATTCGTAACAAATTCGATATTTCCATTTTGCCAGGGTGTAGCATAACTCTTATTAATTTGCAAAGTTAGTCAAAAGAGATTCATCGTTCTTGGCGTCACTTCATCTTAATTTTGATTTGAACAAGTAAATTTTTTTTTTATCTTGATCCAGTTGAAATTGCTTTATTCTTTAGCTTAACATTTTGGAAACATAGGTACTTAAAAATTAGGATAATTGCAGCAGAAGCTCCAAAATTTTGAAATATTAGTAGACTTTTCTCACGCCTTTGATTTGTTGCAGTGTCACCCTTAATATTTCCAACCATTGCATTCTCTTGAATGGTTTCCATCAATTTTTCCGCCAATTGACCCAAAAATTTAATTTTGATCATATTTTTAATCAATTAAAATGGGGTAAAATAGTAAATATCTATTAAAATAATTAAATAAAATAATAATTGAATAAAAAAGAAAAAGAAAACGGTCGGCATCCTCCTCATGGTATTTATTTAGGTCAAATTGGAGAAGACTCGTATGTTCACTGGATGCACCATGAATAGTAGGTGGTTGTGGTAGTTGTCTGGGATCATAGGTCGCACCACCGGTGTCGGAAAAGCCATCTGAAAGTCGTGTAGTGGTTGTGTTTGAAGATGTAATTTGTTAATTTTGTTTCTGTGCGTTTAAGGATGATTGATGACCATGGACAGGGGCGCCTTGATGTGTATAATTATCTGGAATGTTGGGCATGAGGCTATTCAGTTCAGGTGGGTTCGAGGCAGGGCGTTGGGTGGAAGTTGTAAAGGATAATGAGGGATTTCTCGTGGTATGTACGTTCGGCGGTTTGGGCGGGGGCGAGCCGGAGTTGAAGGTGAAGATGGCGAGAGGATGATGTCGGTCGTTTCTTTTTTCTTTTCCATTTTTAAATTTTTTATTCAATTATTTTAATAGATATTTACCATTTTATCCCCATTTTAATTGATTAAAAATATGGTCAAAGCTAAATTTTTGGGTCAAATGACGGTAAAATGGATGGAAATCATCCAAAATGGCTTCACATGCAATGATTGGAAATGTTATGGGTGACGGCTGCAACAAATCAAAGGTTTGAAGAAAACCTATTAATGTTTTAAATATTTGAGACTTTTACTGCAATTATCCCTTATAAATTAGTAAACCATCACCTAGGCTCTTCAACGCCCAACTTTGAGTGAATTCTCAATTGGAACATTCGACTTAAAATTTATAAATCAAGTCACTATACTTTTAATTCATCTCTAATCTACAAAATCGTGTATTTATAGAAACACAAGATTTGAAAATGATATCTCCTTTAGCTTTACATTTTGGAAACATAGGTATTTAAACATTAGTCGACCATCATGAAGGTTTTTCAACGCCCAACTTTGATTGAAGTCTCAATTGGAACATTCAACTTAAAATTTACAAATCAAGTCACTTTACTTTTAGCCCTCATTTGTCTTTCATTGAATTGAAACTCTTTTTTTTTCTTAAACTAATTTTTAACAATGCATTCACACAATAAATTATTTCGTACGTAAATTTTAAAAAAATTCTCTACTTTTTAGCCATACTTTCTAAAAAAATTATTATTCCAAAACTTATTTTTTCAAATTATCGGTCACAGATTAATAAATTTTTAGGTCACACAGTATGTATTAGTCGCAATTTATTTGTTTCATTTGTCACATATTGTTTATTAGTCACACACCAGACAATTTATTGGTCGTAATAAACCAAATTATTTGTGATCGTCACCAACGCTTGTGACCACCACCACATTGTTGCAACAACTTAAACCACCGTTGCCAGAACCAGCAACACCACCTCCCAACAATAAAACCATCTTCTTGAATATTGTAACCAATATCACCACCACCACCACACCGCACAGATCCACCACCGTACACCGCATAGATCCACCGCACACTGCACCACCCACAGCACACCATCACCACCATCTTCTCTATCTCTATCTCCATTTACATTACACCCAACCACTAGCTCACCACGGATCCACCGCCACATCCACACCGCACAGATCCACCATCACCACATACCACCAACGCTACGCCCACATCGCACAGATCCACCACCGCCACGCCTTCACTGCACTCGCCAATAAAACCACATACATCACTATATCCAACAACCCACAACCTCACCAACACTACCCACATTACCGCTGCCAACACCACCACAAACAACGGTGGTTTTGGCATCATTGCCGACGGTGAGCCATGTAACGACATTGCACATCGCTCATAGAGCAACGTCGCTACGACGGTGTGGCAGGCAACACCGGAGGCGTCACAGTGCTCCGGTGGAATCAAAGCAACCGATCTAGAAGGAGAACTAGAAGCAGCACTGCCTGGAGCAGAAGCAATAAACGACAGAAAAGTGGTCGATCCAGCGAGAGCACCAATCACTGACGAGAAAATGGAGAGAGAAGAGACGGAGAGAGAGAGTGAGAAGATAGAGAGAAGAGTGAGAAGAGGTAGAAATTGCCGGTTTGGAATGAAATTGGTTAGGGTTTGAAATGAAAATTGTATAATTAATATTTAATATTTAAAATGTAATATCTGATTTTTGAAAAGTGAAACATAATATCTGAAATTTAAAATTGAATCTTGAAAACTCTTATTTGGTGTAATTTTCTCTTAAAATTAAGAGAAAAATTTATAAAAAATTAATGTGGCCAAAAACTCGATAAATCTACCAAATCGGGTATTCATTAGAACCACGACTTCCCCAACCAGAGAGAGAGAGAGAGAGAGAGAGAGAGAGAGAGAGAGAGATTGCCCTTAAGAAACTCTATCACTACCCTCATCAGAATTCGCTAGAATAAGAGATTTGAATTGAGAGAATGAAATGATAAATTTATTTTTCTGCCTAGTGTTTCTTTGTCATCTAATCAATCCAAGTTCTTCAACCGTTCACCTTAAATCCACATCCCAATCGTTCGTGGATTCTCCTGCCAGATTTAGTACGTAAAAACTCCTTTATCCTTCTCTTTTTTGCTTGTGCCTGGGTTTAGGAAGTCCATTAAATTACTTAGCAGTATTTTTTTTTTTTACTAATTTGGGACATTGTATTTGCAGCTAGAAGGATTAATGGTAGTAGAATTTGTGGATCTTTGCATTTGGCTGATCCACTCGATGCCTGTTCTTTGCTGCTTAATGAAGCTAAATATGGTGACTCTGAGATTGCAAGATTTGCCCTGATAGTCAGAGGCAAATGCGCGTTCGAGGAGAAGATCAGAAATGCTCAGGATGCCGGGTTTCGTGCAGCCGTGGTTTACGATGATCAGCATAACCACAACCTCATTTCCAGTTAGTCAACTCCACCCCACTCTCATTTACGGGAAGTATGGTATCTTGGGTTACTAATTGGTGGAATACAGGGCAATCTGAAGTACTTTTGAATGATATTCAAGAAAATAGTATTCTAGAGAAGTTCATAGAATTACATAAAATCATCTTCTTGGATGAAATGATCACGAGGAAAATCATGTCCCTCTGTTAGAGGTAAATTAATCTCAATTTTAGTGAGTCATGCTTAAAGATGAGCACTCTCTATTTTAACTTAAAATTTTAAATTAAAGAGTGAAACCCACCCTATATTGTTTGATTTCATTTATTAAGTTACAAATTTCAATACTATACAATTTAAATTATTCAAATTACATTTGAATTGATTGCCATTAACATATAAAAAAGACTAATGTTATTTGGCACCAATGGTGCTTAGCACCGGTTATGTTATTAAATGATAGATTTATTTAAACGTAAAGTCAAAACATTCATTTAATTGCATCTATCGAGTGTGATCACCTAGCCAGGTGCTCTAGCACCACTAGTATTAGATAACATTACTCTATAAAAACCTATTTTAAATGAGAGATAAAGAAAATTAATAAATGTTCACTGAGAAATATAATAAAGGTCGCAATAGAGAGCATTGTTGGAGTGCATACAAAAATTACTGTTTAAATTTAAAGACGCTCTCTATTAAGCATAAGATGCTCTTTATAAATAGAGAGTCTCTTGGTGATAATCTTACAAACATATAATTCATGGGGGTGCGTGGCTGGTCAGAAATTTAGCGAAATTCCCTTTCCTATTCTTTTCCTCGCTCTGTTACTAAGAAAGATTTTCACCTGAAATATCCTATATACACAGGCGGGAACAGGGGCAAGGGTTCCTCGTTGGAATAGAACCTTAATGTTATTACTTGTTATTAGTTAGCTATTGGACGAGATTCTAGGCAATAAATTCTTTCTAGGAGATAACAAAAATATGATGTTCTGTAGAAACTTCCAAAAGGAAAGTAGTAACCTATTTTTAGCAGCATGGAAATGATGGCCAGTGAATTTTGAAAATAATACGGTCTCATTACAGAAACAATTATGTTGAAATTTTTATTTGATTTTTGAAACAATTTCAATATCCCTATTCTCTACTTCGGTGAATTAGGTGGATTCTAATTTGAATGAATTGAAATGAGGCAGGCCATTGAGTATTTCCTTGAATAATTATTGTTAGGCAAAATTTAACATTGATCGTGAGCATGGTTTATGGCGTTCTTTTGTTTCTACATCCAAATACCTGTGCTTTATTACCTTCCATAATTTTTGTGTACCAATGGAAAATAAAACTTTGTGCAATAAGAATTTTTTGGTTTAAGTTGATATGGAGGGCTAGGTATTTTGCTCTAAGCTAGTTCAATAGGACAAATGCTGGGTTTTTGTGGAGGTGGTTTCTTTGTTTGTTTGTTACTTCACATGGTCTTTTTGGGAGGGTAAGAGAGCAAATCTTTGACTGCGTCAAACTCACTCTAGTGTCTTCATCTTAATGAAATAGTGATGGGAAACCCCGATGGCATATGGATTCCTGCTGTATTTGTCTCGAATGAAGTGGGGGAGACCCTGAGGAAGCATGCTCAAGCAGAGGAAAATGAATGTTGCATCATCTCATCTCTTGATGAAACTGCCTGGACCGTGCTGGTAATATCGTTTATCTCACTTCTTGTAGTTGTATCTCTCCTAGCCACAATCTTCTTCACTTATAACCACAGATGGAATCAGCAAGGAACTAGGCATGTTATTGACAATAAGGTAGTGGATATTCTTCCCTGTATAACATTTGATGCTGCTAAACTGACTTGCAACACTGGGGAGACATGTGCAATATGTCTTGAGGATTACAAAGATGGGGACTGCCTCAAAATTCTTCCCTGCCAACATGGTAATATTTTTCTCCTTTGGTACAAATAGTAGGAATTTCTTCTTGTTAAATATCTTTAGATTATGGTCCATTTTCGATTGCCAGTGACAATTTTCCACAATTTGGTATGTGGAGACACTAGAGCACTTCAGCACAAGTCCCCACCCTTAAGTGGAGAGGTGGGGAGGTCTCCCATAACAGAAAACCCGTACTTGTTGCCAAATCCATATCGACAGCATTTGTTGGAAAAGGGAGTATGGAGGGCTTGCCATGTGCAACTTCCTTTGCAGTCACACGTCACAAGAGGCAGTTTCCACCATCATTAGCATCACTACGAGTCAGTTCTTACTCTGCCACCAATTTGGTGCAGCACTGGAGTTCAGATGTTTAGAAAAACAAGAGAAAGCTCAAAAGCCTTGTAATTTTATTAATTGAATGTGTAGAATTGAAGGACTACAAAACGTGCCCCTCCTCTTCTTACACAAGTATTGACTGTAGAGAAATCCCAAGTGTATTAAAATCATTCTGGTCAGCAAAATAGAGAAAACTAATCGCAAACTAGCAAAATTTGAAAAGTAAGTTGGAATGATGTATTTCTAAACTTCTAACAGACTGGAAAAATAGGGAAACTAAGTTGTTTCTACACTGCTTGCATTGTCCTACTTTGCTAGTGTAGCTTCTTTTTGGATCAGCATTGACTTTAGGCTCGACTCCTTATTGTTTTTGTCTCATTGTGGTGGATTTTTAATCTGATTTTAGGGTTGCTTTTTAGATTTCCATGCTGGATGTGTGAACTCATGGTTGACCAAATGGGCCGCATCTTGCCCGGTTTGCAAGCACGATATCCGAGCTGAAATTGCTTCCCAAGTTGAGTGAGCAAAGGGCCTTATTGGTGATGAGGAGGCGTCTGTCTGTTCAGTTTTCTCAGTTTGCATATTGGAATAAAACGTGACATCAATGTGTGTGTTCATCATCTTCCGAGTTTGGAATCTGGATTATCGCATCGACAAGTTCATTTACAAACAGAAAATTGTGCTTGCATGCACAAAGGGAGAGAGAACTGAACTGGGTAGTTTTCGGACCTTGTACCATAAACACTGAACAAAGTTCTCCACCCGACGGCAAGAGTTCACGAATCTGAATTGACCCACAACAGGTGGGGAATGTTTTATAGCAGTGTAATGGCCAACGCGTGGTTATAATATGAATTGATTTGTATACGTCACTTGATTTAGCGTTGGAATATATGGGTCTGCTATATTGTGTTAATACACCAAAGTACGGTGGTTCATATTCATGCTTTGCATTTCCGTTTTGCTTGTTCATCTTGAGGGTTATTCGTCTTTGTAGTAAACTCCAGAGTACTGCATTTTGATTTCTTATTGAATCAGACATCATACTCACTCTTTTGAGGGTTTCATGAGGGGAAGTGTTAATCGAAGGCAAACTATTTATAGGATGAATCCATAAAGCTTCTACCTATTAATTATAGAGCAATTCTACATGTACCGAGAAAATGGGATTACAGAATGTCACGTCGCAAATACTTCATCGGATTTTTTTATTTAAAAAACATAGTTAAAACAGAAAATCAGGGCGGTCACTGATCTTTTTGTGAAATTTCATTTAGGTACCCAACTTTATTTTGTTGTCAGATTACTAGGCTGCAATTTACTTTCATATTTCAATTGTTGTCGCTTCGTTAGCTCCATAATCAAATTTAGCTTCTGTTTGGTAGAAATTAAAATTAAAATTTTATTCTAAATCAAAATCAACAATTAATTTTAATCACATATTTTATGAGATCCACAACTTTTGTATCATACATTTCATCAATTTTTATTAAAATCTAAATAAAAAAACTGATTTTAATCCCCACTAATCAGGGGCTTAATATCCCAATCTTCCGTTAGTTTAAAATTTTAGATAATTATACCTCATAATCGTATCACTGTTGCAAAATCTTAAAATTGGGTATGAACAGGGTTTTGAGTATGCTCATTCGAAAGAATTATCGTTTGTTTTTATATGCAATTTATTTTCAGTCACAAAGCGATTAGCATTGAAAGTAAATTGATGTTTCCGATTGTCACAAATAAAAAGTTGGATGACCCAAGTGAAATTTTAGTGTTTGCAAATAAAACTAAACCATAGTATATAGCATTGTTGATTTAAGAAGCCTCAAAATATAGCTCATATCGAGCTGAGATCTGAGATCCAAAATTGACTGTCCAACTTCCCGTCCAACAATAATTCATTAACACATCATTTTACACTTATTTTTTTAAGTACAATTGGTAGTGAGATAAAAGTTGTACACGTTAATTTAAAGTAACGTGTTAATGAATCATTTGGTGGACGACAAGTCGGACAATCAATTTTGAACAACAAATCTCAACTCGCTCCTATCCCTAAAATATTATTAAAAAAATGTACTAACTGTATTTTCATAAGAATAATGTTAGTGAAATTAGGATATTTTTAAATTTGAGTTGTTGTATATCTTTACAAGGAACAAGTAATATGTTTTCTGTTACAGCCATCAAATCCTTGAAATCATAAGACAATCGTAGCGAATTCGAATATATATATATTTAAAGAATATATGTAGAATTAAAGGTGTTATGTTGACTGTGGCTAGGCGTCTTAAGTCTATTTCCGGGATTTGCAACATTGAAATAATGTACAAAATGTGTTGTTAAAATATAAAGAAAAGTTTTGCGTTTATGTATAATATTATTTTAATTAAAAATGTATGATTGTAAATAAGAGAAATAAAAATGTATATTTGAAATAATGGGTACCAAACAAGTGCTCGAGTCCTAGATCATTAGTAGATGGACATCGACTAGGAGTTAAGCTAGAGCTTGAGGTTACCTCGAAGAAACGCATTTTGGTGACCACAATTTGAAACTTCGATCGAGGCCTTGGTTACCAAGCCATGAGCCTATAGTCCTCTTAGAGTGGGTCAGAGTCTCCATGAGCATAGTTGAGATTGTCTCTCGCGCGATTTAGCCCCTGTTTGGCTTCCATTATTTGTCATTTTAATTTTTTTTAAAAATGTATGGTTAACAAAGAAGGAAAAGTTTTAAGTTTACGTGTAATATTATTTTATTTTAAAATGTGTGATTCATAAGAAAAGAGAAAAATGAATTATAATTTTAATGGGGGTCTAGACTTAATATTAATTAAATGTAGTAATTATATAAGCAGAGCATACGATCCACTAAACTTGTCTGACGATATTGTTTTTATTCACGAGTTTTATACAAATCTAACTTAATAATTGTCTAATTGGTTTTTTATGATCAAGTAGCATCTCCTCTTCTCTAATATGTCGGCACGTGAGATTCGAGAGAGCCCATTTGACAATAATTTTGGTAGAAAAAAGGGTATTAAATAATGATTTTTAGGAGAACGCGGGTTAAAAAGTATGGAAGATTTTTTGATATACGTATAAAATATTTTATTATGTGAGTGTGTGACTAAAAATAATTTTATAACAAATTATAAAATAAATTAAAGAGTATCAAAGAAGCTCTAAGCCTATCATTTTGCTAACAATTCTGCTATGTAGCCATGACACCCTCCCTCACATACAACTCTTTTGCCCTTTTCTATTCACAAGGTCCCGTATGAGTCCCACTTCCATATGAGAACAGGTCAACGATGTCATTATTTTCTTTCTCGCAAAGAAGTTTAATTCTTTTTCTAAAGTGAAATTGTAGACATGGTCCTTGACACCATTACCTCATTTTGTGATGACGTCCTCAACTCTTTATTTCCTTTATAATTTTGTCTCCAATATTTTTATTTTTAAGTGCTCTTTTTCCTTAATCATGTTTCTCGTCTAAAAAAATTGTCAAATGATTATATGCACCTCATGTGTCTAAATAAGGGTAATTGTATTCAAACCTTCTTGAATGGAGCATTTGTTCGAAGCGGTAAACCAAGATTCTTAGTTTGAATAAATTTTTGCACTTATTTTGAGGTTCTTTTCCTTTTCATATACATTTTGATTTATTTTAAGTTTAAATGTAATTGAGGATTACCCTTCTTATCTAGTGCCCTTTATCTCTCTTTAATTTAATTTTTAACCAATTTTCAACCCAAGCCTTTTGACAACAGTGGGATCCACATCTGCACTCTACTAATCACTTGACAGATGATATCAATATCCAATGGACCGTTGGACGTCGTAAGGACATTACCACTCTCCACTTTCCCTAACAAATTACAAAATTCCCATAATGCATAGCCTCCATTTTGGAACATGATGTTTGTAGGAGGTATTATGATCTTTTAGCCCTCTAGTATAAACATTCTCATTGATTATTATTGAGCACCAATTTCACACGTCACCTGCAATGTCAGGTGGAATAGACACATGGAAGCCGCACGCGGTTGAAAAAATTGGCAAATATTGGATTTTAATGTGGGCCAAACGGGGGCTTAGCCTCAATTTAAAATATGAGACTAAAATTAATATTTAATTTTGATTGAATTTATAAATCAGCTATAAATTTGTATTCAAATGAATGTTTGAAAGTTATTTTTGATAGAATCTGACCGCTAAAAAATTGAAGATCGAAAATAATATTTGTCGACAAATAAGCACGAGTGTAAGCCCCTGTTTGATATCAATTTAAATCTAGTTATTTTTTATAGAACCCGACCGTTAAAAAAATTGAAGATGGAAAATAATATTTGTCAAGAAATAAGCACCACCAAGTAGTAAAAGCATAGACACAATTTTCTCATTTAGTAAAGAATAATATTATGTAGCATCAATAGTATTGAATACCCGTCTACGTGACATTATATGATAAGTTCAATTAAAGATAAAATTATGTAATTTATTCAATTGAACATGTAATTTAACTTGATTAATTTTGTGACATGTGGTGCTAAATAGCGGCTACTAACTGAACCGACGAATCCCGCACAATTTATTGGAGTGTATGCATAGGACATTGTCCCGTGATTTGACCCAAACCGGATAATACACAACGGACATCATAAATAATTTATTGTACCTCCGAGGACTCAGATGTGACTTCAAATTCTTCTGCTAATATCTGTCGGTGGTAAACACACTCCTCTATTTCTACCATTTTGTTGTATTGACATATTACATTCTTTAGATTTATTATCGATGAGCTTTTGCTAATTTAGATTGGATTTAAGTGATGGTAACATTGAATTTGTGAGGAAAATGAATAAACTAGTGATTAAACTGTTGATTTTATGGTGGTGGTAGGTGTAATTCAAGATCCGGAAACTGACTTGGAGTTATTTCAGTTTGAAATCTTAAATTTATGAAGTTCATGGTCTGGTTATTTAATTTTAGACGTGACTTTCTTTTTGGGTCCAATAATTCATTTGTTTAATTCGATGGCTATGAGTGAAAATTTGATTGTTAGGAGAAGACTTGATATTTCAGTGTAGGATACTGTGTCTAGAAACGCTGTAATGCAAATTATTGCATGTTTGGCTAAGCTTAAAAGTTGCTGACAGTGAGATTTTATGTGTTATACACCGAGTCTTTGTTAAGACGGGCGTTTTATTTCTCAAGAGACTATCTCTATATCCTAATCAAGGATGGATCTTATGATTCTGTCGTTTATGTGTTGTTGCTCGGGTTGAAAGCCAGTTTTAGTGAATATAGTACAGCCCGTCAAGCCTGGCCATTGTTTGGATGAAAAGGTTAAAAGTGATAATGCATCCAGAATTTTCTATAATACCTGGCTCCACATATTACTGCTGGGAGATTGAAGGCATTAAAGCCAATAGCTTTTATACAGTAAATAAATAAACAAGTAAAATACGAAAAAGGGATGCATGGTGTTTCAACTATTGGGGGTGTTGATGAGACAACATTCTATACTTATCTAACCATGTTGCAGATTTTTATCTAGTGGTATTAATATTTATTCAGATTGCCATGGTAACCCTGGTCATCACGTTATAATTTTTCATGAATTAGAGTAGTGATTTCAGGACTGAATCATACTAAACCTGGTTTCGACAACTCTCAAATGTGGCCTTCATGTTATCTGTTTCCCGAAATGTTTGATCTGTGCATTATCCACCAAAAATCTTTCTGGTTGCTAGATGAAAGTTGAACATCCAGAGATCATGAGGCCTGCTGAGTATCACTAACTGAAATGTGAGCTGGATATAATGCAATTGTAAAGCATTTGATGGCTATCAAATCATTAGTGATGATTGGAAGCTTGATTTATTATATTTTTCTTTCAATAATGTTTGGAGTACACAGCTCATCCTAGCTTCTTAGGTAAACGATTCACGTTAAATGGCAGGCTATAGGAATCATGATGCATACTTTTTTCCTTTTAAAATGGATCTCCGTTCTTGTGAGTAAATGGATTAAACCTGACTTGAAAGAGAGAAAAGAAAAAAGAGACCTAGAAGTTTCAGACTTCAAAGATTTTATCTTTTGACAATTCCCTTTATCCTGAACTCAAAGTCATTGGTGCCTGTTCCTTGTTCTGAAGCATGCTGGGGAAGTTAAGAGGAGGAAGTTTGTAATGGGCTTTGAGAGAAAACCTTTTCATACAGGGTTATAAAGTAATCTTTTTGTTGTGCATATCTCTTATTTTTCCAGTGATGTATTTCTGGAGCCAATTTATGTCATCTTGCAGTTTTACATTGGTTCTTGCTTTATGTTTTACTACTTCCCACACAACTATGCAACGTTTAAACTTTGGATCTTGAAAAAAAATCAATCAAAATAATATACATCATAATTCTTTTTAATGTTTTTGTTGGTAGACTTTCAACAACTGAAAGTTTTATATAAGAATCATACTTAAATATTAATTTGGGCATTTATTGGGCTATATTATGATATTCACAAGGTTCTTTTCAATGACTTTTATTAATTCAGTACAGACTGTTGTTTGCGTGTGATTGTTTTTATGACAATCAGTTAAGCCATACTTGGAGATATTCGAACACTAGAGCTGTTTAAGACGAGTAGGAATTTCTTTGATTTTTTCTGATGCTAAGGGTTCAGAAGTCACTTCGAGTTTGCTGGAAATTTGTGCAGCATGATTGACTTGTATTTCTGAAATATTCTAAATTGTTGATTATGCTTCATGCATTTTGATAGCTGTCAATTGATGGAAATAGCAGGACACGTCTTTATGCAAAAATTGGTTTCCTTGTGAATTTTGATATTGTTAAGTTGGTAGTTTTAATGACTAAACGGTCAACAGTCTAAAGGCTCATCATGACTGATTAAAAAGAACAATGGAAAGTAAACTGCAGAACTTCATTTTGAACTCGATAATCAAATTAAGCCAATTATGGTCCTTTTTATTTTCTGCAAGTCTCGTATTCATGTGGACTTTTGGGTTTGAGTAGGGTTGGAGGTGGACTGTTTACTGTTACTTCAGATTTTTTTTTTTAATTAAAAAACATCATCTTGCTTCAGATTCTTCTAAGTTTTAAAAAAAAAAGTTCCCTGAAAAAATTATTTGCAGCCATTTGTAGAAATGATCGTTTTGGAGCTTAAATGACTTATTGTTGATTTTAATAGAAGAAATACTAGACTGTGAGTTTTGAAGTCTTTGTGTCCATCTTTCAGGTCTGTGATCTCTAGCTTTGAGGAGCAAAGAAAAAGAAGTTTACAAATTAATGCGGTGGTGAAAAACTGTACAATTTATGATCACTTTTATGGGGTGAGAACTGGGCATTAGATGGTATTGGATTCAAGCATTTATGGACATGGAGGACACACAAGATGAATCAAAGCCTTCTACTGCTACATGGCAGACTTCAGATTTTGTTGAAAAAATTGGATCTGCTTCCTTGGATTCTAAAGGAGTTCTGAGGAATAGAGAAACTACTGATGACAATGAATACAGTACATGGTCATATCAAGCAGCATCTAGGATCCTCTGGATGACCGGAATGCTTTCTGAACCAATCCCAAATGGTTTCTACTCTATTGTTCCTGTGAGCACTTAAATTAACTAATATATTATTGCTATTGCTTAGGAATTTAAGCCTTCTAATTTTCTGAAAGCACGAACCATTTAATCTGGACTTGTAGTTCACCGTTATTGAGTGTTACTATACGTCTGTACCGTTCCAGATTTTGCAGTTCTTATCATCTATGAAGAAAGTAGAAATTATTGGAAGACTTGAATTTGCTTAAGTTGCACTCTTATGCGAGTTTTTGTTATGATCAGTAAAGAAAAATATTGACTAATAATCCAAGGTGGTAAAGTCCCATCTTTGTGTTGGCTAAAAGTGATAAATTTGCATTGAAACATCCAATATGTTCAAAGATCTTTATTAGGAATATTGAGCCTAACTCCATCTAATAAAACCGGCTTATTAGGGGAGGATTGTCCTTACCTTATTAAGTGGATCATTTATATTTTCCCAAACAATGTGGGATTCTAATACGCCCCCTCACGCACAGCATGGACCATGTCAAACAACTGTGAACAAATAGATATTGGGTGGCACCCAACATTGCATAATTGGGCCTAGCTCTGATACCATATTAAGAATATTGGGCCTAACTCCACCTAATAAAACCGGCTTATTAGGGGAGGATTGTCCTCATCTTATTAAGTGGATCATTTATATTTTCCCAAGCAATGTGGGATTCTAATAATCTTGAAATAAAATCTTTGAGCTCTTGAGAGAATTTGCACACTCTGCCATCACCAGAAACTGAATGGCATTTCTTCATTTCAACGACATAATCTAATTTTCCGATTTTCGCAAATCGAGATATATGTTTTCATCGGAGGAGACTATTTTGAAAGCATGAAAATGATGTACTTCATGCTAGGGGATGAGACATGGGACCTATGGTTCCATATATTTTGCCTGATGTACCATAGGAAACGATGAATGGTACATGACTTGAGAGTTGAGACATATGTTTGGAGTGGGAATTTGCTATTAAGATTACACAATTTTATCTGTGTATCCGTGGTTTTAAGGACTACATGATTTGGTATGAAATTAAAAGAGTTTGTCTTTCAAATGAACCTGATTCGATCAAAATTTGCTGTAGGATCATTTTAGAGCACTGAAATTTATAAGAAAATTATATGCTGAACAAACGTTTAGTTCGCATTGTTTCACTTTTGAACCTTTGTTTAGCAGTCATATAAGTGGTACAGTTGGAATTTATGTGACAAATTGAACGACCATCCATTTCTATTGATAATTAAAAAATCTATCAAATTGTAAGGGCTACAAGAGGTGATATCTTTCTGTGCAAGATTAAATGCAACACGGATTGCATTTTTCATACTTTAATGCAAGACTATTTATAATTTTCTATATTAACACGTCATTTACAGCAATTAAACAGAAAATGTCTAAATACTTCATATTTTAACGCTGGAAATAGCCAGACCTCCCCGGGGTCATTAACACCTTTTTAGTTTAGGATCCCCTTTCTACTACATTCAATTATTTATTGAGCCTGGTGTAAATCCTGTCATAAATCTAGTTGCTTCAACTATAATGCATGCCAGAGGTTCTGATGCTTCACTTGCCTACTACTTTTGGTTTATACTTGTGTTTTTTTTTTTTTGTCGCTCATACGGATTCCATTAGCTTTAATTTTTCTTAACATTTAAGAGGCAGTTTCTTAGTGATGTCATTATCTTTAGGATAAAAAGCTCAAGGAGCTTTTTGAAGATATACCTACTCTGGAGGAGCTTCATGCTTTGGAGTTTAATGGTTTGAGAGCTGATGTAATTCTTGTAGATGCAGAGAAAGATAAGAAGCTGTCTATGTTAAAGCAGCTAATTGTCACTCTGGTAAAGGGTTTGAATTCAAATCCTGCAGCGGTGATAAAGAAGATCGCTGGATTGGTGAATATTTATTGGCTCTTCTATATTTTAGCTGTATATTTCATTTTTGGTTCCATTATAAAATTTACAACTATTTTCCCCTTCTATTGATGTCTTTAGTATGTTTGAAAATAAAGGTATAAACTCTACTATATTTGTCTTCTAGGGTTACTGCCAAGCGAGTTCATCGCCCAGTTTGATGGGCAACTAAGTCCTATATCTCAGTCACGGTCGCCTATATTTCTTTCAGAAGCTTGGTAGAGAATATTTCAAGAGATTATTTAACCCTGTTGTTTGAAACATTTTAATTTACTTTTCATCTTTCTTATATATTTTTTGGTTCTTTCTTGTCCCTG
Source organism: Fraxinus excelsior (assembly GCA_019097785.1). NCBI lineage: Eukaryota > Viridiplantae > Streptophyta > Magnoliopsida > Lamiales > Oleaceae > Fraxinus > Fraxinus excelsior. The sequence continues at coordinate 10,375,946 of CM032631.1, read as the reverse complement.
TGGAATCATATTTAACACTAGGCAATTCTAAGATTATGCGATCACTTTTTCTCCGTATTTTGACTGGAATCCACTGGATATCTATTTTGGAAGCAACTTTCCTTGATTATGATAGTTCAAAGAGGTAAACTCATCTTTTGTAGTCTGGTAATGGTATATGCATTATAGCTTATGTTTAAATAAAATAAAATAAAATTGGATCTTGCTCTCTTGTTGCACACCACACACATTCTGCTCTCAGGTAGTATGGGCCTGAAAGGCCTTGATGGGGTTGACAGACAATGTTTGTGGATGGTACTTTTATGGACTGTTCTTTATTATGTTAGCGTTCATTTGATATTCCGGTACTCTACATCGTGTTAGTCATTGTTTGATTTCTCTGTATTCCTTATAACCAATGTTGGTGTGGGAATCATTTCTGACTTCAGACATACTGAATAGGTGTCGGAATTTTACAGAAGACCCAATTTGGAACTTAGTCCAAAGAAAGCTGCATTCAATGATCATGTATCTGAAAATCAAGGTATGCAGATGCTGGGGCAAATAAAGCACGGTTCTTGCAGACCTCGAGCAATATTATTTAAAGTCCTTGCAGACACTGTAGGTCTTGATTGTAGGCTGATGGTGGTAAGCTTTACTTTATCCATTCCAAGGTGTTACTTTCTATTTTTTCATTTTCGTATTCTTTCGAATAGATTTTCTTGCTTTAATTGTAGAGTAATATTTTATTTTTTTAGGGACATTCACTCTCTTTCGCTTTTCTTCTTTTATTTAATCTCATCTTCTATTGACATGCGTCTTTCATTAGGGTTTGCCTACTGAAGGAGCTTCTGAATGTGATGACTCATATAAGCATATGTCAGTTTTGGTCGTGTTGAATTCTCTGGAACTTCTGGTCGATCTTATGCGGTTTCCTGGCCAGCTGATACCCCGATCAACCAAGGCCATCTTTATGACTCACATATCTGCTGCTGGGGAGAGTGATTCTGCAGAAAATGATTCTTGTGATTCCCCAATGGAGCCAAATAGTCCCCTTTATGGTGTTTCCGAGGGAGTTGATCCTGAGAGGTCAGCAGAAAATATCCTTTTTTACTTGGAGATTCTGACAGCTGTCAGAGGTCTTTCTTTTAACATTAATCCTAGCATTTAAAATTTTGACAATTAATTTTCTGGAGTGATGAGAAATCTTGGAAGATGGAAGAACGATGCAGTTGGGTTGATGCTTCATGTCAATTTATGCAGCGCTGAGAAAGAAGATGGCCTTCAGTATCATCATAGACTAGAAGCATCTTCAAATGCAGCAGGGACTTCTTTAAGGAATATGATGTTGTCAAATTCCGTTGACAGGAAATTGAGGTACTATTCATACTCTTTATTGCACGGATATTTTAATTTCCACTTACAACTTTTCTTCGAAGATTTAACGGACGTAGTTTGGTTTTATTTGTTTATTGTGTGTCATCATGTCAGCTTGTCACACAGTGAACCTAATATTGCGGCTGCATTTTGGCAAAGGAGCCAAAGAAAGGTTGTTGCTGAACAAAGGACTTCAAGTTCAAGGTTTTTCTTGATAACCAGGATGTCATTTTGTATAATAGAAGCTTATGTTTACTGCACCGATATTCAGTTTTGGAAATCTGCATGGTAAATCTTAGATATCTTATAATTTCGAATCATAAAAACCTCGCATAATTTGGTAGAACATTGTCGTTGAAAGATCTTAGAAGTTTAGTTGATAATTATAAATCATGCAACTTTATATTGAAATGGAAAGTCCACAAAATTATTTTTATAGCTAGTGCTGCATGCACAAATATAAAAGAACAATGTAGTTACTTTGTTAGAAACAGTTGAAAGGAAGCTTGAAAATTCAGCATTCTATAACTGAACACAAAGAAACATTGAAACATTTTATCAATTTCAACCTGCCTCCAAATGTTGTGCTTTTCTATTTATGTCATGAAGATAATGTCTAAAATATTAAGTTGAGAAAGTTTCTTTTTGCCAGAAATCATTGTTACTTTTTAAAATGTTTTGGGTTTTGCAGTCCTGAGCATCTGTCCTTTCGAGCACGTGGTCGATCTATGCTTAGTGGGGACAATAAATCTTTTAGAGATTATTCTGATGACATTGCTACATCAAGGTGCCTACCTTTTTTCCTTTTTCTTGCATCGGTTTAATAAATCAAAATTGATATTTGACAAGTTCCTCTGGGCTGAGTTCGAAAATTGATTTCTATTTATTTTTCAGTCTACATTCAATGCATTGTAATCTGAAAGCAGTACTATGATCAAATGTTGTTAAGTTGATGATGTAGGATAATCCTATTGTAAATATGATAAAAGTTAGATGCTTATGATTAGATATCTAGTTGTAATAGATTTTATCTTTTTATTCTTATTTTAATTAGAATAGGATTTATAGTTTCTTTATTGATTAGAATAAGATTTGTAATTTATTTTAGATTATGATTTTATTTTAGTTTCCTTATATTAGTTTCCTATTAGTAGTAGAAGTAGGGAATAATTTTGTCTATAAATGTAAAGGCATTGTATATTTTTTTAACAATAATCAATTATTATTCAATATATATAAGACAAGTTTATTCCAATATCAATGTTAATTACTACATAATTATTATTACAAGAATTTCACAGACGCTTCCGCACCAAATGGTATCAGCAAGGAAATTACCTTAATCCAATGGCCGACGAAGGTCTTGGTGGTAATCGAATTGTGAACGACGAATGAAGGCTCGACAAACTCGAACCACAAATCGATTGATCAATGAAACCCTTTACAACATCACGCAGATGCTGATCGCGTTGATTCTTAGAAGAAACCACGAGCTCATAGAGAAGTAAGCTAACAAGAATTTGCAAACTTTAATTGCTATGAATATTGGTTGTTTCAACGAGCTTAAAACCCGGCATTAGGTAGTTAGAGAGTTTTCAGGAGTCCCAGCTAAATTTGAATATACATAAGTTATGAAAGATTCTTTTCTTCAACAAAACTCAACGACAAGGTTTTTTCAAGTGGGAGAGATTGATGTAGGACAATCCTATTGTAAATAGGATAAAAGTTAAATATTTATAATAAGATATCTAATTGTAATAGATTTTATCTTTTTATTCTTATTTTAATTAGAATATATAATTTCTATTTTCTTTATAGATTGATTTCTAATTTCTTTTATATTAGGAATTTATTTTAGTTTCCTTATATTAGTTTCCTAGTAGTAGTAGAAATATGGAATAATTTTGCCTATAATTGTAGAGGCATTATACATTTTTCAACATCAATCAATTATTATTCAATATATACAAGATAAGTTTATTCCAATATCGTTCTTAATTGCTACATAATTTTTATTACAAGAATTTCACAAACACTTCCACACCAGTTGATCTTTTGAAATTATATCGAATATATCATTCTGTAGCGAATGTTCTTTGCCAATGGCATCCAGGATATTTTCTTATTTGCTACTTCAACATGACATTTGAGGTTATGATCCTTTTTTTCATTTTAATTCTATCTGCGCATAGCATTATTAAGGTAGTTCGATCAAATAGATTATGCCTCATGAGACTGGGAAATTGGATTGCATGCTCCTAATTTTTGGGATCCATTTCCTTGTTTTCTTTGGGGGAGATGAATAATCTGTAGGAAACTTGAGCACATTTCAAGCACCATCTTTAACTTGACTTGAATGACGGGATGTAATTGAGTCCTAATATTGATCGAATATATTCTACATCATACCTGCATGAAATTTCAGAAATTCCTTTCCTCTTGTTAATCAACCTTTCTTTTTATGAAAATGAACTCTCTTATCTCTACATTTATCCCTTAATATGCGTTTTGGAGCTGCTTTGTCCTTTTTTTTTTTAAGTTTTGCTATGGATATTGTTACAGGTCAGAAGGTGCATCAACTTCTGAAACTCCTAGAATAAGAAGAAGAAGCATAAGCATAACTCCAGAGAATAGTGATGACATCGTAAGGTTGAAATTTATTTATTACCATTTGACTAACAACTACTATTGATGTTATTGTTGTTCATAGCCATTCACTAGAGTTCTTTCTGTTTAAAGAAAAAGAGTAGTAGAGCGAGATTCACATTCAGTTTTCCTGTAAAAAGGAAGAAGTTAGTAAGAATTTTGTCCTCATTATGATATAGGCATCATTTCTGTTTGGCCGGTATTCTAAATGCTGGTTTAGATTTTATGGAGAACATAAGACTAAACATTCATATTTAGGTCTCTTTGCTTTTCCTTCAAACATTGGTTAAAAGCTTGTTTCTTCAAATTACTCCCGCTTCACTCTTGAAATGCTTTATATAGAATTATGGGGAAATATACTTCATCTTCTCCCCCTTCCATTCAAGTTTTATTGACGAGGGATAACACTTTCGAAAAATATTATTGTGAGTTTGAGGGCAATTGCTTTTTACAAGGCTGAGGTAAAAAATAGAAGGCAAAGTCCATAGAATTTTTTTCCATATGACAAGCTACGAAATTCCTTTTGAGCATGCTATCCTCACAAAATCACTAGACTTTTGTCATTAACTAGTCAAAGTTGAACGTGCATTGCACGTTATTCTGAAATACTTTATAAGTGCTGTAAAATTAATATTTGATACTAGTTTGTTGGGAGGATTTGATAAGTGTCAAACAAACAAAATAAAATAAAATTTAGAAAAAAATCATCTTTTATTATTCAAATTTTTTGTGATGATAAAATACTACAAATGAAAAACATTTTTATACTACATTTTGTACATAAAAATTAATTGCTAATACATGAATTTAAACATTCATTAAAATTCCTAAATACATGAATAGAAATAAATTCATCTATAATAAATCTAGATTCATGTAGATCATGATTCATTAAATCTAGATTAATGTGAATGCTAATTAATTGAGAATTAATAATACGAAATTCATACAATTTGTAGTATTTATTACATATTGAAAAACGAAAAGTAAGATATTATTGAAATAATTGAATTTTTAGTAGGTTTAAATTTGTCCAAAAAATGATTCACACTTGATGTGATATTTCATATATTATAGATAAGCCCAACTGCATTTCCTTCTTTGCTGACACTGATTTCTGTAATTCATGAACACAACACGTGACCGATACTTTTGGTAGAAGTTCTTGTTCTTAGTAGTTAATTGGATGAGGATGTCAAGTAGTGCATACATATAATCCCCTGATGCTTCAATCTGCTTCTGGTTAAATTTTCTTCCCTGAAATTTTTACCTGAGCTGGAACACTCTATTATTTCTTGAAATTGTCTAGCATTTTTAACTGATATTCGTTGTTGGCGCATGAAGTTAATATAGTTTTAGCTCCCTTTTGGTATCTCTTCGATGCAGGTATTGATTATTAAGATAAGATTATTGTCTGAACTATATGTACCAACGCAAATACATGTCAATGACATTGCAGTACAGACTGTTTCTGAATTAATTCTATGTTTAACAGTAGAAAATTTATCACTTGCTGTTTTTTAGCCATTTTCTTTAGCAACACTTGAGATACGGGTTTTAAGTTTGTTCTGTTAAAAATTACCGTGGAGCCAAAAACTTACACCTAGACAAATTTGTGCAGGATGAAACTATGGTAGAATTTGTCTCACATAATGTTGATGTATAATTCTGTTAATATTTTTTGTAAATCTTGTAGAAGAAACATGAGAAGCCTGCCTTGTCTACATTGAGAAGTAATTGGAAGTTGAAGATTGAAACCGACTTAAAATAAAGAACTTCCTCTTTTTCACATGTTTGTTTAGTACTCATGTCAATTGAGGTTGTTTCTTTGTCTAACAGATTTTGTCCACATCTGAGATCTTTTAGGAATTCGTTAGTTGTTATGCTGGCTCCACCCCACCTTCCCAACCACGAAAGAGCTTTTGCTTTTCTTATCATGATAAAGCTCTATTTTTGGATAAAATGTGATTAGCCATTCGACATGCCATTAATTTTGCAGCTATTTGTTTCTAGAGTTGTTTAATGACTCGAGCTGCTTTAGCTTAGCTTCAGATAAAGTGATTCAAGCTCCAGCTCATTTCTAAGCTCGTAAAAAGCATGAGGATGGTTTGAGCTTGGCTACTAGATAAACAAATTGGCTTTATAAACAATTGAACGTTTTGAGAAGCTTGGCTCATTATACCCCTATTTATTTATAGATTTCAAGAAGTTTAAGCCCGTCATGTACAACTCTGCAACTTGTTGTTTTCTCCCTATCGATTCTTAAGATTATTGTGAACTACATTAGGGCTGTTCGAGCAATGAATGAAACATTGAAGCAAAATCACCTTGTAAGAGAACAAGGGGACACTAGTTTGTATTGCTTTGGTTCAAATGACCAACAAAGTGCAGATCCTCATGAATTTAGGAGTCGGGTTCCAGAAAGAAGTAGGACGCACAGGGTAAATGAAGAAGTGGTCTCAACATGGAACAGAATTCTGGAACTACCTATGTTCCAGAACAGGCCTCTGCTACCTTTTGAGGAATGGAATATTACTTTCTCGGAATTGACGGTGGGCACTCGTGTTGGGATTGGTAGGAAATTTTTCCCTATATGATATCTGCAGAGACTTTCCTTTGAAATCTGTTTGCTTGATTGCTATCATCGCTCACTGAAGATTCGATATTTGAAGCATATATCAAGATGCAGTCAGTGCTCGTAACCTTCCCATTTCCAATAGAATCAGTGTATAAATGCTAGAACTCACAAATAACTATTTATTGAAGAGATTTTTATTTAGCAAAGTGTAATTTTCTTCCTGCCCAAAAAAGGGAAAATGGAGAGGTACAAGGAAAGAAAAATAGGCATTAATCTGCTGGTTGAAAAATGTATTTGTGGAAGCTAGTGTATTACTGCACTTTTATGTTTTTCTGATGTTTGATGATTTCTCCTCTTGAAGAGTGAAGACTAAGTTTTCCTTAGAGTTGATGATGATATTAATCTCGGGAATAAGTAACGGGTTGCAGAGTCAGCCCTGAATTTATGAAAATAATCTTATATTTCTCATATACTTAATGTACTGATAAAAAATGTGGCTCGTTGATGTTTAGTTGTCTGTAGACTCACAGTTGCTTTTTACCCATTTTCATCTCTTGTTGTCTACTCTATGGAGTGATATCTTCAGGGTTCTTCGGTGAAGTTTTTCGTGGAGTCTGGAACGGAACAGAAGTTGCTATTAAAGTTTTCTTGGAGCAAGATCTCACTGCTGAAAACATGGAGGATTTTTGCAATGAAATATCCATCCTCAGGTATCATCCTTTTTGTTACATGACGGTTTCTATTTATTTTTGGTATTCCACTCTAACTTTCTAATTTTTGTGATTCAACTTTTCCTCCAGTCGCCTTCGGCACCCAAATGGTATGACCTTTCTCCTGCTCTTATTCAAGTTGTTCTTTCTTTATCCGTAACTAGATATTATGTGCATTTGTGACTAGAAATGAACTCAAAAGTATTGTTAGACAAAAACTCAAATGATACATGAAAAAATAAAATATCCGAAGACTATAATCTTGACATTCATTTACATTTGTAATACGTTTAAAACAAATAGTAGTGAGAGATATTTTTCAATTTAGGATCAACACAATACTTGAATCATGATTAAGGAAAACTTTTAATCATGGATGAACTCTATAGGACTAAAGCCTTGGATCCTTTTAAATTCATGAATGCATAACCACATACAAAAACAGAATATGTACACATGGTGAAATTTTGATTCATTTAAGTAGTGTCAAACTTGGTCTACTATTATAGTAAATGAAATTTAAGAAAAGAAACAATCAGAAACAATATGACTTTCTGGTCACAATTTTTAATTGAACTAGCTGGAATCAATATTATAAATTTTTTAAACCCCAATTATTTGAGGGTTAGATGTTTTACTTGTAAATTCAATAGTGGTGCACACTATTTTGATATCACCATATTTGGAGAGAACTGGAAAATATATTTTAATTGCAGCTTTAAGTACTGGCGTAAAATCAATACTTGTGGGGTTCAAAAGAAATGTCCTTAATTCTCCCTCTCCTTTTCATGTTGCGTGATGTGTAGAAAGGATTCCCAAAGTATGAATCAATTGTCTTACATTGTGATATGTGGCATGTGGGAGTGCTTTGGGGTAGACTCCATGAAGGCGATTCAGTTGGGTATTCCCTAACATGTGTAATGGGTTCCTGATTGAATATATGATGTAGCTTTGAATTTGATAAAGGCAAAAGGGGTGTGGTCATGTGGAAATTGATAGTTTCAACTACTTTTTTTGGGTGATGACGATCAATTGGATATTTGAAGTAAAAGAGAGAGAACCTTGTGAGTTATGGGACAGATATAAGTTTTTAACATCCTTATTGATTTCTATGGATAAGGATTTCAAAGGTGTTCCTTTCTCTTTAATTATCCTTAGTTCAAAAAGTTTATTTCATTCTTGACTTTACTTAATTAATTTTGAGGATTTGATGAATTTTTATCATCTTAACAATTGTAGCTTTGTTACTATAATTAATAAAATTATGTTACAAAAGTGAAAGATGATATGCATGAATCCACAGACAACAAAGTTACATAGAACCAGTGTTCTAAATAGCGTAAAGCGTTGCGTAGCGTCGAGGTCGAGAATCAAGAATCATAAGCTAAAGCGTGTCAATGCGGAGAATAAGCGTCATAAAGCGTTTTGTATTTTTAATATTATTTTAAGTATAATAAATAGATTTTTATATTTAAAAAATAATTTTTTTATATAAAAATAAACATACACATTTACTATTAAGCATTAATTATACTGTTAATGGATTGGACACTAAGTATAGGATTTTCTTGAGGTCTTGCACAATTAAATTCATTGAGGAACTAATTTTAGACAAACAAATTTTGATAATCTCATAATAGCATATCATAGATTCATAATAGTAAAATGCCTTCATGGTATTGATAAGTTGAGGGTAAAATTGATCTCTTCTTGAACTTTGTAGGTGATGGGCCGGGTTTTAAGTGTAGTGGGATGTTGGGTTTACTAAGTTTGGGCATATTAGAATGTTATTGTTAGGTGAGATCCATTAACTCTAAAGCGGGTTTAATCGCGCTTAATCTCGCTAAATCGCGCTTAATCTCGCTTTGTTCCGACTAATCACGCTAAATCTCGCTAAATCGGTCAACAAAAAAAGTTGACCGCTATTTTACACGCATATCACAAAAGCGTCACGTTTCCTCCACGCTACGCCCTATAGCGCGCTATAGCGGCGCTTTTTCCCGCTATTTAGAACACTGCATAGAACCCAAAGAATAATATTGAGGACTTCTGTTGCTAGCAAACTAGTCAATAGGCTTCAGATTTCAAGTGTAGCAAAATATAGAATAGGTAAGAATTTGATGAAAAGTCGAGGCTATCTTAAATTTTGAAGAACAAGTTAACCTGAAGGCTCCACCATTTCATAAAATATCCAAATTTGTAGAAACGTAGCTGGAATATAACAGTGTCAAACATACTAATAAAATAGGAAAGTTGCAAATTCAAGATCCTTTAATACTTTTGTATGTAGCCTAGACGTATATTTGCCCGTTCTGAAGATTGCTGCATATGGTTGACATAAAAGAATGAAACATTAGTTCAGCCATCTATATGCCTGGGGGAGGGGAATCTTCCAACTTTTTTGTTTCCTTACAAGCCAATTATCTTGTTGGTGAAACTCACAGCTGCACTATATGGCTATATCTAAACATAGGTACATATGCATTAAATGTGTAGAAACATTTAAATAAGCAGTGATATCAAATCTTGTGAACCTGTTTCCTGCAGTTATATTGTTTCTTGGTGCATGCATGAAGCCTCCACGACTGTCAATGGTCACTGAATACATGGAAATGGGATCATTATATAATTTGATCCACTTAAGAGGTCAGAAGAAGAAACTCAGCTGGCAGAGGAAACTTAAAATTCTGCGTGACATTTGTAGGTTAGTTGAAATCTTTGTGATACATTATAAATATATATTCCATCATTTTCTCCCCTAACTGAAATTCTAATTTGTGAAACTTACAAATTTACCTAGTCAAAGTCACAAGTATTGACCGCTCAACATGTATTTGACTGATCGGATGGCACAGCATTATTTTTCTTGTGGTTATAGAAGTTTAATGATTTGTTCTTTATGATATCATCTCTGGACGCACCACCGAGATAACCTCATGTTCCGGACATTGAGAATTACCTCTTAAATGTCTTTTATAACCATGATTGAGGGAAATTGGTCTATTTAGTTCTATCTTGCTATTTCTAACATTCTTTTATGTCAAATTGATTGTCTATGTACCCATCCTTAGACAATTTTATTGGCTGCTATAGATATCATAAACCATGAGTATTTACTGCCATAGGGTATACTTTGTTCTAAGAGAATGATGTACAAAATGCTTGAATTAATTGATAAGTAAAAGTGTAAAACAAGCTCCCTTATCCAGGATAAGTGTGTATCCTGATTGATCAAGTATGAATTCTCTCTCAAGGTCAAATCTAATGTGCAAGGTGGGAAGCTACATTGAATAAGTCATAAAATATTCTTTTGAGCCTTACTCGATTATAGGATTAGCACTACTGCTAGTATTGTTGGATAAGGAGCATGAAGTTATTAAACAAAGGGGGGTGGCACAAGACATTTTTCATTGGTACTGTATCAATCAGCGACCTTTGAAACTGGTACATGACTTGTGGATGGAGGTGTGTGATTAGACAACACTGGAAAAACTATAATTATACATGGAATAAGGTATGAGTCTGATATTGAAGTTTATCAGGGCTTGCGAAAACATAAAGATGATGAAATTCGTTATTGAAGTTAAATCTTTATATTTTTGTTTTGGCTGTGGGCATGGTCCTCCATGCATAATATTGAGGTGGTGGCAAGTTGTTTCAATGACTGCGAGTTGTCAAATGCAATCTGTAGTGTGCCTGGAGATTTTCGTTTGTTTGGGACTTGTTGCTTCTACTTTTATTAGAGCAACATTCTGCAACTCCTCTCCAGTACTAATGGAGTCTTGTTTTCTCTAAATATTCAAAGATATAATGGAAAAATGACAGAAGAATAACTAAAAATACTGTAGCTTCATTTTTCATTAAAATTATGTGTGTATATATATTGGAAAGTTTTGAGATAAATTCGTACTGGAAATTCAAATATGTAAAGATGATGCTCTTCTTCTGACTTGAACCTCGTGTCTCCAAGTTACTCTCTCAATTTATTGATGAAATTTAATTGGTGCCTTATATTTTTAAGGTTTCATTTTTTGAATAAATCAAAATTCAATTAGAAAACAAAACTGAGCTATGCTGAGTTAAGTGTTGACCCATTATATCAATGTACCCATGTACTAGAGCAGATAGGGTGGACTGGACAGTACCTCCTGATTACCCATAGTAGATTATGCACAGTATAAAAAGAGATTCTGTCCCTCTGCCTCCAAAACACCGTCAAAGGGTGGTGCAACCTCCAAGCATTTTCAGTTCTCATAATTTCCTATAGATTTTAGGATGCAGCACTGATAGCTCTTATACCGAATTGTTGCAGAACGTACCACAGGACGAGAAATAGAGAGGAGACAAGGATGTGGGACGAAGAGCTCTGAATACATTGAAATCATGCGTCCTGTTTATAGAGCAAACTAAGTTGAACTCAGGAACTTCTAGTAAACTAGAACTTCATCAAAATATTAAAACTAATGTAATACAATCTAAACAAGAATATGTAATCAACCTTTACTTTAAAATCCTACCTAAATCATGTCTTTGTTTCTATCTTCAGTTCCCCGTCATTTTAACTGTGCATCTACAGAGAAGAAAGCTCCTTTCCCTCTCCCCCTTCTTTCTAAGGAGTGGTTCAATAACCATGTCGCTGGTGGGTTCTTATTAGAACCCATATCATATGTGTTTAGATCCAATCCCCATTTCAGCTGGATCTTAACTTGATAAAAATAATTTGCTGTGTGAAATTATAGAAGCTGTGGGAAGTAATTCTAACTAATGAAAGTACAGCAACAAAGAGCTACCAATTTAAAACTCAACAGTGATGGGTGTGCATGTGAAAACTCACATGCATATTTGCATCCTCCAACAGTCTTATGTGTGTGATTAGTGTTGGAAAACAACCCAATAATTATTTGGCTAATGTGATGGGGCTGCCAACAGTTCTAAAGCCAGAGCTTTTTCTTCTTCTTCTTTTGGTCTGACCTCAATTTTGTTTTGAATATTTAATGATGTTGGTCTCTGCCTCTCTTAACAATAGTCATCTCCCCCCCCCCCCCCCCCCAAATAAAAAAAAATAAAAAAAAAATTAAGAGAAGAAATCCTTCCCCTTTGCAATTGTCAATTGAACATAGATAATATTTTGTGAATGCAAAATGAAAATCTTCCATGACTATGATCTCACTCATCATTTTTCTGTTGGCAATGGAGGGGGCTTATGTGCATACATCGCATGAAGGTAGTCCACCGTGATCTTAAAAGTGCAAATTGCCTCGTCAACAAGCACTGGACAGTTAAGATATGCGACTTTGGGCTTTCAAGAACCATGACAGATGCACCCATATGGGGCTCCTCATCAGCGGGGACTCCAGAATGGATGGCTCCAGAGCTTATTCGTAATGAACCCTTTACGGAGAAATGTGACATTTTCAGCCTTGGGGTTATAATGTGGGAGCTCTGCACTTTAAGCAAACCATGGGATGGCATGCCACTTGAACGGGTATGCTACACCCTTTTAGCTCGTCGTTGTAATTGATTTTATCTTTTCTACAAGTTAACTTCCATTTCAACATTCGTATTACTAACCATCACAGTGGTTCTTATTCCCCTGTCTCTTACCAGGTAGTTTATACTGTTGCTAATGAAGGGTCACGGTTGGAGATACCTGAAGGGCCCCTGGGCAGGCTCATTGCAGGTTGCGTTTCTAATATTTCAATAATATTGAGAGCTTGTGTAATTTTCATATTCTCATAATCATGTTACCGTTTGTTGCAGATTGTTGGGCAGAGCCCCAAAAACGACCAAGTTGTGAGGACATTCTCGCTCGCTTGCTAGACTGTGAATATTGATCGGGCACTTCATACATTGTATCAGAGAACAACGAAGTTCAGGTTTACAATGTATTTGGATTGCAAACCTAAATAGTCAAAAGTGTCGTGTGATGACAATTTAGTACATCCTTTGTTTTAAAATTTAGACAGTTCAACTATCTTGATCTGTTGATTTGTTATTTCGAGTTAGTATTCATGTACCTCAAAAGACTTTTCATTGTTTTCATTGTACAATGACTATCCTTTGAGTAGATCAGGCCAGGTTCGGTGCTGTCTATGTTATGAGTCAAGCCAGTTGAATGTCAGATGTTTTTCAAATCAATGTTTGTATATCATTGTTTACATTGTGCCATGTAATAACATATTGAGCAGTTTTTAAAAAAAACACTTTTCATTAAGCCCCCCTTAAACATAGACGACATGAGCTAATTTGATGTTGCCACTTCTAATTGATGTATACATTTTTTCTCTTGCAAGAAACTATAATTCATAGCATTTAAAAGTATTTTTAAACTATTTTTATTTCAAAAATTTACACATAAATAAAAAGACAAATCTATATAGGTTGACAATATCATCTCCTTAGTTGTAAAGAAAACCATAATCAATGATAAATCACGTTAATGCATTGGATTATATCAAAGATAGTATTTTTTTTCTTTCTCCACAGTCATTTATATTCATCATACCCATTTTCTCATTTCCTCTCCACTCTTTCATTCAAAACCCTTCACTTAGGATCCGTTTGATAAGGGTGGAATTCCATGGAAAATGAAATTGATTTTCCATTTTCCAACTTTGTTGGTGTTTGATATGCTTTATTTTCTTGGCAAAACGTTTTCCACCATTTTCTAGGTACAATCCTTTTATGCACAAAAGCTTGATTTTGTTTTCCCACCTATTTGGTGGGAAAACATTTTCCACCTTTTTTTTTCTTTTTTGGCAATGAGAACAAATTCTAGATACAATGGTAAAAAAAAATTTCACTTTTATTGACAACTTCCATACAAAACAAAGTCAAACGAATGATATTCGGCATGGTTAAAAAAAAAATTCAAATTTTTTTTTTTTCAAATTTTTTCTTTTACAATTGGAACAAATTTTAGACCTATTGGTAGAAATAATTATCACTTTAATGGACAATTTTTATGTAAAACAAAGTCAAACGAACACCAATTTTAAAAATTTTCCGGGTGGAAAATTATACCAATCAAACACACTTATTTAACAATTCCCTGGGAAACAAGTTCTAGGCAATATTTTCCCTGGAATTCATTTTCTTTCCACCCATTTTCCACCCTTGCAATCAAACGGACCCTTATTGTTACAATGTGAAATGTGAAGGGGGACTTCAAATCCTCCCTCTATTAAAAATGAATTCCTAAATTTCCCAATTTTCCCTTTAATTGCACAAAAATTTAAATTAGATATATTAATCCCATGTTCGGTACACATTAAAATTTTCATTTTCATTCTTCTACTCATTTTTAACCACACATTCTTCAATAAAATAATATTTTCTATCACATCAATAAATTTTCTTTGTTTATTCAACCACACATTCTCTATCAATCTATTATTTCAAAATATATTCTTCCAAAATAATATGGCTCAAACACACTCGAAACACTCAGTGTAACGAGATCTAGGCTTTTTCGCCCCCAAGTATACAATACATATACATGTAGCGGAGGTGTGGAATGACAATCTTAAAAGTAGCTACATTAATCTCCGCTACATTGCCTTAGTAGCAAACGGGTCCCAAATCCATATTTCTGGCACTCAAGTCCCCAAATCTATCATTTTTATAGCAATTGTTCCTAAATTCTAACTTTCATTAATTGGTTTCCAAAAAACAAACTTTCATAGGAAAAAAAATAAAATTATTTTGCAAATGTTTATAAATGTATACTAAGGGTGTGTTTGAGCCACGTTATTTCAGAAGAATGTATTATGAAATAGTAGATTGATAGAGAATGTGTGGTTGAAAAAGAAGGAAAAGTTATTGATGTGATAAAAAATATTATTTTATTAAAGAATGTGTGGTTGAAAATGAGTAGAATAATGAGAATGAAAATTTTAATGTATACCAAACATGGGCTAAAAGGTAAAATAATTTTCCTGTTACTTAAAATTAAATCTTTTAAGCTAAGCCAAGCATGCTTTGGTCCACAATCCACACCGCCCGCCCGATTTCTCGGTTCGGATATCCATACCCGCAACAGCAAATAGGGTTACTGCTTCTCTCTCAACACTCCAGTAAGTTCCATTGTACTTGAAGAAGCATATGCCATCTGTACATACACAGACAATATAATAATGCTGTTTACATAATTTCATTTTCATCTAGATTAATCTTAAGGGAAGAAGAAGTGAAGAATAGAGAGGAAACTAATATATGGCGAAGACAAAACCAGGCAAGAAGGACCTCGATTCTTACGCTATCAAAGGCACCAACAAAATCGTCAGACGTATAAATCACACCCTCTTTCTCTCAATTTTACTTTTTCTTTCATATTTTTTCATATTTAAATCACTACACAGTCATGTGAATTCAGTCTTAATTTTCTGTATTTTCTTTTTACTTAATTTAGAGAGAGGAAGAGACCTATGATGCTATTGCATACCGTGAGATGAGTACTTTCTTTTTGCCGCGTCTGGGGAGGGAGTATGGTGTTTTCGGTGGTGTGTAACCACCACTTTGTGGGCTAAAGTTATCCTTAAAATTGGGCTTGTAAGGGGAGGTGCCCAAAGTGCCTGTAAACCCACAAGGCAGCTGTTCAGGAGCGACGTGGGATACTATTAGATTGTTAAATGGGGTGGTCTGAGTTGGTTGCATTAATATTTGAGTTCCTAAAAAAATGCAGCTAAAAGTGCTTATATACCCACAAGTCAGGCATTTTAGAAGCCACGTGGGATACAATTATATCATTAAGTGGGGTGGTTTGAGTAGGTTGCATTAACATTGAGTTCCTGAAAGAAAATGTCCAAAATGTTTATAATCCCACAATTCAGGCCTTTGACAAGCGACGTAGGATATAATTAGATCTTTACATGGGGTGGTTTGAGTAGGTTGCATTAATATTGAGTTCACGGAAGAAAATGCCTGGATAGACAGGCCCAACCCAAAAGTCATGAGTTTGACGAGCGATGTGGTATACAATTAGATTGTTACACGGGGGGTTTTGACTAGGTGCATTAATATTGGAATTCCTGAAAGAAATGCCCCAATTAAACTTTGCTGAATAATAAATTTTTTGTGTCGGCGATCTGGTAAATTGCATGTAAAAAATGCATTGTTCATTCAGCCCTTGTTTGGTTTTGGTAAATCTATTTTTTAGTAGATTTTGATAAAAGATAATGAAATGTGTGGTTGAAAAGTTGATAAAAGTTGTGGGTCCCTTGAAATATGTTGTTAACGTTAATTAATTATTTTTACTTATATTTTTATCAATCCAAACCAAACAGTTAGTGCTTGTAATCAAGAATCGTGTACTGGAACAAAGACTAATCGTTCTCGTTTGTCACGTGGTCTCTATACTATACATTCTTATTCAGAATTTCAATATCATAATGCCAACAAAAAAAAAAATGCTTTCTGCTCCAGCAGCGTACACATGTTTAGGGGTAATCAGATCGCCGTAGATGATAGCCAGAACAACTGTACCAGTGGCTGTTATGTATCATATTGATCTAATTTTAAACTCAATCGAGTATCCTCATCCCTCACAATGTTCAAGCTTGATTTTGTTCCCATTCCAGTTTCTAATTCTTCCAGAGCGATTCAGCTGTGTGAGCATTATATATAACTTATTGTTACATTTGCAAGAGGCATCAACAATGTTAAATATGGAACTTAAGGTTGGGAAACATTATATAGTGGAGTAACTTAGTTCTGATTGTGCAACTACTGCTAGTTGCAATCAGTGAGCGGCAGTGTACATAATGAACACTTGTCAAATGGTAATCATGTAAAAATAAAGCTCGCTAACCATTCCATTCACCTCTCATATTCCTTATTTCCTTTTCGAGATTCGAAGTAGATGGGTTTTTGACATCACAAAGCTTGACTGTCAAAAAATCTTAATACCAATGTAATTTGCTCTCTCGAGGATTTCCTCAGGCTTCATTAATGGTGATACAGAATTTCAAATTATAATTTTCTTTGCATGTGATTTTGGTAGAATTTGCAGAAACCTCAGCAGCTTCCACGTTATAGTTCTCAATCGCCTTCATGAACCCTTGAAAATTACCTTGACTTTATGGATCATAACTGTTGTTTTATAAATTAGCCCCTGAGCACTATTATTTTAGACTTGTAATAGTTATTGATTGTTCCCGACTTCCGCTTGATGTAATTTTTCCTTCAGTTTGTCACTGGTTCATTAGAGCGTCACAATACTCAATGATACTACAATGAAGTGAGCATGGATCCTTGTCTAAATGATTTAGAAAAACATGATTCTCCCTATTTGTCAACCTTTTCATGCTATGAAAATTTTCAACAGCGAATGCATTAGACACACAACATCTTGTTAGTTTGCTTCTAAAACAGAAATGTGACAAAAAATAAGCATCATCCTTTAAAAAGTGATTTTTCCAACCAACAATTATTGAACTACGGTGGTTGAATGCAGCTAGGGTGATTCAGGTTCTGACTCAGCACTTTGGGAGGTCAAAGTCATCTTGACCAGCATCTATATAGGTGCACCAGATTTCATCTTATTGATCGATAGAATGCTTGCTTATTTGTTAATATTATCCTGGATAATATTCTATATAAAGAAGTATTAAATTCTCCAAGCTCAACTATTGGAGTTTGTCGGTGAGGATGTTCTTCACAGACGCAAGTATCAACATTTGATCTTGATGGAGGCATATTCGTGTTACATACATCCTTTTTCTTGAAAATGCATCAATGTTTTTTGGGTTGACATTAAGGCCTTGTTTGAGCCAAATTATTGTAGAATGAGAAAGAAAAATATAGCCGTTATTGGGGCCCACACAAGAGATATAAAATTTGAATTTAAATGTTGATGTGATGGATAACGATCATATTTTTCATTTTAATGAGATAATAATGTATATCAAACAGGGGCTAAATATTTAAGAATCTTATACATCTGAAAAAAAATGTAATGAAAAGTAACTTAGAAAATATAAATAACTAGTGACTTAATTTCCTTTACCTGAAAAAAGTAGGGATAAACATGGGATTAGTGTATACTTGTTAGGAGAATTAAAATAATTCAAAACTTAAATTTAAAAATTAAACATGTATGTTTAATCTATGAAATTTAATTAACTGAAAATTATGAAGTGGAGTCCTCAAAATCAAGAAAAGAGTAACATGGAAGCAGGACTTAGATTTTGTTGTGTAGTTCACTTTTTTGTTAAAATATATAGTACCAAGAATTTTCAGATTTTTCTCAGCATCCCTTCAAGTTCTAAACTTGCTATACACAAGTTAAAGAATTTGTATGTGGAAGTTGACTGCTGGATTATATGAAGAACACTATTAGCTTGCTTTTGGGTTTCAAGTTGAAAAGGTTTTTTTCCCCAGAAATGCATTTATACTCGTATGTATACAGTCATGCAAATATACACGCTAGCACTTGTGGTGATAATTTGACTCCCTTTAAGCTCATTAGTCTCTCTCTCGCTCTCTCTCATGCACATCTACATGCGCACTGGCCCAATTACACAAAGTGACTCTCAATAGGGATGAAACTTGGGAATTCTGGAGTTTTTTGGATCATGGTTTCTTCCCTAGAGATGGCTTGTCCATGTTTATTTCTCATAATTTCTTTCAACTATATAATTTACTAGTACATATGCATATCTATGATGGTACACATGCCAAAGTACTTGTTTTTACACGTTTGATTGATTGGCTTCCTTTGACTTCGTTGATATTTATATGCTCTCCCACACAGTAATATATTGGCTAACAAAATATATCGTTTCATGGAGAATCTATATCAACGACATGTCTAACTAGTGTAATAAAGTTCTCCATTTTGCATAGTTTGCTGGAGTTAGATTTTTGAAGTATGTAGAAATTGGGTGTTTATGTAGCCGGAGATTGTGTATTGATGAGACCATCGGACTCGGACAAGCCTCCTTATGTGGCAAGAGTTGAGAAGATTGAGGCTGACCACCGGAACAATATTAAAGTACGAGTGAGGTGGTACTACCGCCCCGAGGAGTCTATTGGGGGTCGAAGGCAGTTCCATGGTGCCAAGGAACTCTTCTTGTCAGACCACTATGATATGCAAAGTGCTCACACTATTGAAGGCAAGTGCATTGTGCACACTTTCAAGAGCTACACCAAGCTTGAGAATGTGGGGGCTGAGGATTACTTTTGTAGATTTGAGTACAAGGCTGCTACTGGAGGGTTCACTCCAGACCGCGTTGCTGTGTGAGTTTGCAGAATTTGGGTGACTCATATTGAAGTGTGGAAAATTATATTATTTTTTCTATCTTTTGTCATGATACTCTCTGTGATTTTATGTTTCTATAGGTATTGCAAGTGTGAGATGCCTTATAATCCAGATGATCTCATGGTGCAGTGTGAAGGGTGCAAGGACTGGTATGTACGATTAATTTATATGTTTCATAAGCATATTATGTGTTCTTTCTCTAAATAAAAATGGGCTGTGATGTACTTCTACCCACTCATTTAAACCTAAGCAGGGATTGATGCTGAAGTGAAATTTCTTCTATAATGATGTATCTTATGGTACCCATTTATTGTGTTCATGTTGCTGGATCTGGAATTGGAAGAGTTAAAGTCAGTAAATTGGTGTCATGATGTTTGGAATAAGACTTATCTAGTTTATGAAATTCTTCTTTTTCTTGTCCTTGTGCACATGTTTGATGCATGAAATCACTTTTAGGGAACTAAGTCATGTAGTTATCATTGAATGCAGAGAGAAAAATCTGTACCTTCAAACATACTTATTTTGTTTACTTTTATAACCATAAATATAAGCATAAATGTTAATAAACACGAATCTTTGAGAAGAGGAAGAAAGAAAAACATCATATATAGATAGATGAACCTGATGTGATTAGAGAACCAAAGAGAACAATTTTCCACATTGCTGAACTATTCGAGAAACACAATTTTATTGTCAATCCATCAAATATGTCCCCATTTTCAGAATGACTGTATATTGGACTTTAGGATGTCTTATGATTTGGTGTCAGCGAATATGTACTTTAAAAAGTTCTTACCGACTTATAGGAATGGATAGAAGTATAGTCAAAGTGATTTCATCCTTGTTAGGAAGGTAGATAGGTCACTTTGTGAGTTTGTAAGATAATTCCTAGTCTAACTACATACCATTGATAGCGATGGATGTAATATTAAGAAATAGAAAAGTACCAAAGAGGTTTGAGTTCACAGAAACAAGACAGTGAAACTTGTAAGGTGAAAAATAAGTGACGTTCGAGGATATAGTTTCTAAGGAATGAGATGGGATATAGATGGATGTAGTTAACATGACATGGAATGAAGTGCCAAGTTGCATTCAAAACCTAATAAATCATTCAATCTAAATTTTAAGTATTTTTTTAAAAATCTATTTGGCACTTTCTGCTGTCCTCAATTGGGTGTTGTTGCCTTGGATAAGAACTTCATGTGCTGACCAGAAAATTGGTTTGAGATTTCTGGCTCAGTGGTAATTTATATTTTATAGAATTTTGAGGATTCGTGAATGATGTGTTGGGTATGTGGGCGGTTGTGAAATACTCATTGTTGATAATTTTGCTTGTTGGATTTGCTTCTAGGAATTATATTCTACTTATTTGCTTTTTGGTTCTGGGGGTAACTCAAAATACTTTTCTTATTACTGATCGTTGTTACCAAACTGTATTTAATATGCCTGTGTACATTGATATTGATAGTGGTTTTTAATGTGCATGTTTCTGTTGCAGGTTTCATCCTTCTTGCATGGGTATGACCATTGAAGAAGCAAAGAAATTGGAGCATTTCTTGTGTTCTGACTGTTCATCCGAAGATGATGCCAAACGGTCTTTGAACTCATTCCCTGTATCACAAGCTGTCGAGGCCAAGGTAAACGTGCATTTTCTGTTCTCATGCCGTTGGAGATGAAAAATACTTTCTATTATATGGTTGGAACTGTTTTTCTTTCTTTGTAAACTTGGCGGTCACCGCATTTGGATGGCTACATATTGCGTTATTTAAAAGCTTATGCATCAACCGTAACTTCAGGAGCTTTACTAATAAGAAGCCTATTGGAGCTGTCTTTAAGCTAGAAGAATCATTAGTTCAACAAAAGCCGGACCATAGAAACACCGTCTATTTAAGTTGCAGCAATATACAGTAAAAAAGATGTTACTAGGAGATAAACTTGCACAAGTACATTTTTGGAGGCAATCCCAGTATCCCAACAACTTTGGGAAAACTAAATGTAGGCTTCAACTGGTTTGCCACCGAGGAGATGTCCTCAGGCACCAAGTTACTCAGACCCAAGCCATACTTAGCTTTAACCTCAGTAACCAACTCAATCTACTACTATCCTTCCTGTTCTTGTCCATGCCCTTCTGAAGAAAATCCTGCACTACATGTTTGATTCTCATTGCCTCACTGGATTTTGGATGAAGAAAAATAATACAAGGGGATACTATAGACAATATCGAGAGAAGGTAACTCAACCCTTCGATTGGAAAAGTGCCTCTGTATATATGATCCTCTCGACTATGGATTCCAAGAGTCAACTTTTGGATTGCTTACTAAAGGTACATCTATACAAGTCATAGGATACTCTCGCACTATGCTGCTTGCTGTTGACATAGTGGATGGATTCTAATTGTTAACAGATATATCTTCAAATTTCTCTTCTCCATATTTATTTTCAAACTGGCACCAGTTCAAAAATCCTTGGGCTTGTCATTATTATAACCAAAAAGATAACAAGTCTTGAAACGGCCTATTAATGCAAAACGCCTGATGATGCATTCTCCGTCTTTTCTATGCCCTTTTTCTTCCATGACCTTATTCAAAATCTTCCAATTTTCCGCGTCATATACCGTCTCAAAATTTCAATGTCTTAAACCACACGCTCCACCACTTCTGTGTGTTGCTGTCAATTCGTTTGAGTCTACTACCCACCCCTTTATGCTTCTCATCAGTGTGGACACTGTCTACAATTAGAGCTGCATCATGAATTTACCTACCTGCAATAAAAAAACTCTACAACAAATTAAGATTTTTCTTATTAAATCTGGAGTAAACTACATGAATCCTATTGTCATTCCCGTCATTCATTGGTAGATAAAGTAGAAGATCCTTAACGATGACTAGTCATTTTAGTTTTGGTTGACTCCTCCCCCTTTAAACATGTTCAATAACAGTCTTATGAACATGAGCATCTTTAGGTCTACATAAAATATGTCCCAAATGGTGATTGTTAGACAGATACGACTATTATTGGCCAAATCTGTATATTCCTAATTAGTGTATTCTTACCATATTTAGGTAGACATTGATTGTAATTACCTGTAAATCAGCCGCATACTTGGTTATTCTTCCTCTTTATATTGAAATGGAATCCATCCATTGAGATGCAATTGAAAACCATTTTGACATAGAGGCAGAATCGGAAATAACACGAGATTGGAAGAAATATCGATTTTCAAAGAAGACCACATTTTGAGAGATACAAAGTTTGTTAGCATCCGCATCATAACACATAAACCTTTTGTGTGCATTAGTATACCCAAGAAATGCACATCTAGCAGCGTGAGCAGTGAGCTTCTGATGTTCGATGGAAGGTAAATGTACAAAATAAACACGGCCTAATATATGAAGAGAATTATACTCAGGTGCAACACCAAACAAACGAGAATACGGAGATTTAAATTGTAAATTTTGAGGGGGAAGATTAATAAAATAAAAAGTTGTGGATAAAGCTTTTGCCCAAAATCTAGGGGGTACAGAAGATTCAATCAACAAAGTATGAACAACATCCAAAAGATGACGATTCTTACTCTCAGCAACCCCATTCTGTTGGGGAGTGCAAGGTTAACAACGTTGAGACATAATCCCTTTTGCTTTGAGATATGCCTGAAATTTGTTGGACATGTATCCCCCCAGAGTCCTAGCATAGTATCTTAATCCCCGTAGAAAATTGGGTCTCAACAAAGACAATAAAATTCTTAAAGTTGGAGAACACATCAAATTAGAGCAAAGGAAATATACTTAAGTGAAACGACTATAATCATCAATGAATGTTACAAAATACTTATATTGAGCATGAGAAAGTACAGACTCACACTCCATACGTCGGTATGAATACTCTTAAAGTAAGTGGAAGCCCGACTACCATACAAAGGAAAAAGGTAAAGTTTTGCTTTTACCAAGTTTTCAAGCACTAAAATCAAAAGACACGAGTGAAGGTATATTTATTGCCCAAATGACAATGTTTCATGAGATAAGTCAAAAACATTAGAATTGGGATGTCCCAATTTCTTATGCCAAACATTACCATAAGTAGCAATAGCAGTACAAGCAAATGAATCAGAAATGGAAAATTGAGGAGGAATTAAATGTCCCACTTTAGGCCCATTCGCGATCACTTTCTCTGATGCTTGATCCTGCACACAGAATTGAACTATAAAGGCAATAAAATAGAATAATAAAATAGTTATACAATAAGGATAATTTGGCAAGAAAAATCCGTGTGTGCATTATTTATATAATCCAACTATGCAAAATTATGCATTATTGGGGGCAATATTACTTTGAAATGCATCTTTTTGAAACAAAAAAGAAAAAGAAAAAATAAAGCATGTGTGACACGGGCCATTTTTGGACTGTGTCATGAGCAGGCTCGGGCAAAGTTTCAAAATTTAGGCTTGACCTGAGCTTTGGCTCGGTCATACCAAGCCTCGAGTCGTTTTGGCTCGAGCTTTTTCACTGGTCGTGTCGCGGGCCGTCCGAGCCGACGAGCTCATTTTCCATCCACATGCACAGAACCAGAATGATTAAAATGAATTTCACAATTATCGTCAGTAGCTGTCCAACAGAAATTAAATTCATAGATAATTCTATTGACATATATTGGTGAAACAAGATCCCAAGTTCCAACTACAGTGATAGGAAGAGTATCGTCATTGGCTATTTGAATATGTTGGTCACCCTTATAGTTACGAACATAAATAGCTTTTGTATTACCAGTCATGTGATTTGAGGCTGTGGAATCAACCAACCAAGGAGAGGGAAGTAGATTTTTCTTACCTTGAAGACCAAGGACAGTGAAAGCAAAAAACAATTGCCAATTGGATCTCAAGTGTAAGAGTAGAGGAAGAACTAGTTGGAGATGCAGTAGTTGAATTACGTTGGACAACAGTGTAAATGGTTGTACCTTGTCTATTACAAAGCTGCACTCGACAATCTTTAATGATATGTCTTGTACTATTGAACACTTTAAGCCTGGATTTGTGTAGCAGAGATGTCCTCCACCGTCTCCACTGCCCCCTTCTGACACTGAACCGATGTATGATCCATCACTAAACCTCGAAGGTCTTATTGGGTTTTACACCCTCCAAATAGATATGGGTTCTCACATACTGTTCATCAAGCTACTCTTGATACTACTTGCCTAAATCTTATTCTCATGCATCTACACATGCATGTTGGCGACAAGCAATGCAAGAACTTTAGGCTCTTCAGGATAATGGTCAAGCTCATTGAATGCAAATGGGTATATACCATCAAACTTTCACCTGATGGTACTATAGAGAGGTACAAGCCCTTTTGGAGGTTCTTGGGAATTGTCAGGAGTATGGTCTTGATTATGAGGAGACATTTGCGCCCGTGGCAAAGATGACTACTGTGAAGACTATTATGGCAATAGCATCTTCTAAAGGATGGTCTCTTAGGCAAATGGATGCGAAGAATGCGTTCTTACATGGGGATTTGAGAAAGGAAATATACAAGTCCTCCTGGTATGTTCTCTCATTCTTCCACTAAGGTGTGCCGATTGAAGCGGTCTTTATATGGATTGAAGCAAGCTCCACGTGCATGGTTTGAGAAGTTTCATAACACTGTTTGATTTTCATTTTGCTCAAAGTCAGTTTGATTCTTCCCTATTTCTTAAGAGAACCGCCACTGGTCTGATAGGCCCCCAAGTATAGTATCCATTCATGCTTGTTAAGTCCTATTCTAGAGTGTTCCAATTCAGTTAGTTATTAACGGTAGTTTGGGGAATAAAATGGGGGAATGTTAGTATAAATGTAATAGGAGGGTGAGCAAAAGACCATGCAAATATTGAGTATTAGTTTATCCAATTAGGAGAGATCCAGCCTCTCGAATGCTTGGAATTGTTCTTTCTATTTCTGTTTCATTTACACAATTAATATACATTCATTCCAGTATACAATTCAGTACAGAGATTATATTCCATAAATCTACAGCTTCAGATCTACAAATATTCCAATTACAACATCTGTTGCCTAACTACTCTATCAATAGCAGATCCACAGGTCCATGATATCATATATTCAGCAGTCCAGGAGAGAAAGAAGCTATGATACCAATTGATAAGATCCTCAGTTTCTGCTGCTCCTGCCAAGCCAACGTGATTTTTTTTAAGGTCTCCAGCCCTAATCTCCGCCCCAATTTCTTCTTGTTTATTCATCATCGTTGTCTCGATTTCCTCCTGTTTCACCCAGATCCTCCTCTTGTCCTCCCCTCTACAAGACCAGGCGTGCAGATTACCCCCAACAAACACTGGCTTTTTCATTGGCCGACTTCGATTTTCTAATTTCTCAGACTCGTCCAGGTGAATCCGTACAGTTGCACTTTCTTCCGCCACTTTGGATTTTAATGGAATCTCAGAATCAGCAGTGCTTTTAGCTCGATTGATTGCGAGTTCCTTTTTCTTCTTCTTCTCTTCTTGTTCATCCAATTTCTTCGTAATTAAATCTATTTTGCTTCTTTTATTTTGGCAGTCATTTGGTTTGAATTGGGATACCCCAGCTTCATCACTGCCTGACCTTGTTCTGCCTCCCATTTTTGCGATCATCAAGTCTAGCTCCTTCATTATTGATGCCATGTCCCTTTGAATATCCGGTTTCATTACCTCCTCCTTGCCAAATCGATCCCGCAACAAACACTTCAATTCATCCCAAGTTCGAATCGGCCGACGGCTTTCAATCCATAAAAACCACTCCCAAGCTTCACCGCACCAACATGCTGTAGCTGCTTCCACTTTTTCCCTCTCTGACAAGTGATTCTTTGAGAAAATTTCATCTGCTTTCCCTAGCCACCAATCTGGATCGCCATCATAGAATATTGATATGTCTAGTCTACCTACCAAATCCAATCCATAACCCCTTGCCATTGCCCTCAAATCGATGCTCTGATACCAATTGATAAGATCCTCAGTTTCTGCTGCTCCTGCAAAGGCTTCTTTCTCTCCTGGACTGCTGAATATTTGATATCATGGACTTGTGGATCTGCTATTGATAGAGTAGTTAGGCAACAGATGTTGTAATTGGAATATTTGTAGATCTGAAGCTGTAGATTTATGGAATATAATCTCTGTACTGAATTGTATACTGGAATGAATGTATATTAATTGTGTAAATGAAACAGAAATAGAAAGAACAATTCCAAGCATTCGAGAGGCTGGATCTCTCCTAATTGGATAAACCAATACTCAATATTTGCATGGTCTTTTGCTCACCCTCCTATTACATTTATACTAATATTCCCCCATTTTATTCCCCAAACTACCGTTAATAACTAACTGAATTGGAACACTCTAGAATAGGACTTAACAAGCATGAATGGATACTATACTTGGGGGCATATCATGGTCTTGTTCTTCTTTTAGTATATGTGGATGATATTGTCATCATAGGGTCTGACACTCAATTGATTGAGAAACTACAGCAGCATCTTAATATTACCTTTAATATGAAAGTTCTTGGTTTTCTTTGGTATTTTCTTGGTCTTGAGGTGTATCTTTGCCCAAATGGTCTCCTGTATCAACAAAGGTATACCCAAGAGATTCTTGCCTTACCTGGTGTTCAGTCTTGGGAATTCCGTACACACACTTTTGGAGGTCAATGTAAAGCTTAGTCAGGATGATGGGGAACTTTTATGTGATCCATCCATATATCGACGGTTTGTAGGAAGTTTAAACTATTTGATGATTACTCGACCTGATATGTCATTTACTGTACAGTAGGTTAGTCAGTTTATGCAAGCTCCTCGTCAATCTTACTTAGCCGCTGTACGACGAATTCTTCGTTACCTCAAAGGTACATCTGGTCCAGGGTTCTTTTTTTCTATTGGGAGTTCCTTACAATTAATGGGTTATAGTGATGCTGATTGGATTGGTTGTGTGAATACTCGTCGCTCAGTTACTTGTTGGTGCATGTTTTTTGGTGATGCCCTTATTTATTGGAAAAGTAAGAAACATGATCGAGTCTCGAAGTCCTCTACCGAATTTGAATATCGTGTTATGTCTTCAGCTTGTTCAGAGATCATATGGCTTCAGGGCTTGTTAGGTGAACTTTGTATCCCTCAAATTACTCCTACTCCACTTCATGCTGAATACCAATGCTATTCAGATTGCTGCAAATCCAGTATTTTGGGAGCACGCCAAGCCTATTGAAGTAGATTGTCAATCTATTTGCAAAGCTCTTGATAAACATGTGATTACACTTCCTCACATATCCACTGATCATTAGACTACGGACGTTTTAACCAAAGCCTTATCTCGCCACCGCCATCAATTCATGATTGATAAATTGATGCTTCTTGATCGACTAACGTCAATTTGAGTGGATGTCAGACAAATACGACTATGATTGGCCAAATCTGTATATTCCTAATTAGTATATAGGCTATTAGTTCTTACCTTATTTACGTAGACAAATTGATTGTAATGACATGTGAATCAATCGTGTACTTGGGTTATTCTTCCTCTTCATATTGAAATGGAATCCCTCTATTGAGAAGCAATTGAAACCATTTTGACAGTGATGACCTCCACTTGTGCCGTATATTCCCATTTCTTATGTTATAATTAGCATAAACTCATCCCTTGAAGCATCATCTTTTCCTTTTAAGTGATCTTATGGACATTTTCTCCTTCTATCATCATAATAGTTGTATCATAAATCAGGTAATTGTTCTGTAGATCTGGCCTTTCAGCCTCATAGAGATCTTTTCACAAAAAACTCCTGTAGTATCATCGTCTTCATTCAATCTACTCTAATCTTATGCATCGCATCCTCTTCAATTGCTCCGCCCTTGTTACTAATCGTAAATAAATACCTGAAACAATCACTCTTGGAGACAATAACCCTATTATTATCCTTATTCCTACTGGCATTGCATGTATTCTGTCTTAATTTTATTCAATCAGAACCTTTAGGGTGCGCTTGATTGCTAATATTTTCCACCTAATTTCCTACTTTTGCATTGTTTGATTGATAATTTTTTTCACTGAAAATATTTTCTTACTTTTGGTCACGTGATCATATTTTCTTTGAAAACAAGAAAAATAATTTCTTTAGAGAGAGATTGTTTTTATTTTTCAGGTAATTCACTCCCCCTCTCTCTCATCTATAAACCAATAAAAAATGGACAAATATAATATTTTCTAGGTTGAAAACTAAATCAATCAAATTTAATTAATAATTTTCATACAAATAAGTTCTAGACAATTGAATTGTCTAGAATTTATTTATTTTTTTCCATGCAAATTCAATTGTCTAGAATTTATTTATTTTTTTCCATGCAAATTCTATGCTCACAATTAAACTTACCCTTGTTTAAGTATTAATTCCAACTTATGTTTTACCTCTTTTAGTGTAATGAACTACAACTATATCATTAATGATTAACAAATACAAAGGAACTTCATCTTGAATTTGTGCTGTAAGTTAGTCCATGACCAAAGCTAAAAGATAAAAATTTAAGACAGAATCTTGGTGCAAGTTCATACTTGGAATTCTGAAATGCTGCCACTACATCTTTGCTTGTGAGTGCTCCAACACACTCCCTTGATAATATATTTGTTAGGGCAATACTTCTCTAGGCATCCTATTATCGGTTTTTTTTTTTAAATCAATAAAAACTACATGCAGATCTAAGATTTGACAAAGTTTCATGTTGGCTGTCTGACGCACGAGCGTGGTAGTTTGACAACGAACAAGAAAAGAAAGGGGATCAAAGAAGGGAAGAAATTAGGACAAAAAATAAATCAATTTGTTCATATATTCAAGGGTGCCTATTATGATGAATAATCCCTAATATTGAGCATTTAATCAAAAATCAAGAGTATTTATAATAAACTAGAATTTATCAAAATATTAAATCTAATCTAATTTAACCAAATCTAATTTAAATTAAACTCTATTTTTAAAATCCTATCTAATTTTTATTTTTATTTATCCCAATAACTGTCAATTTTGAGGGATTGCTCAATTGGTTAGACATTGAGTTTGCTCCTCAATGGTCACCAGTTCGAGTCCCCCCAGGGCTATTGAGGTGTGTTTTCGGCCGCCGTGAGATTAGTCAAGGTACGCGTAAGCTGATCCGGACATCCACGGTTATAAAAAAAATAAAATTTGTCCCCATAACTGTCAACCTACCTATCACAACCATCCTCCTTATCTAGGCTTTGGACCGGGTACGAACAAGAAGGTTAGAGTTCCACAAATAGCACTTTGATATTGATTAATGGTATCATAAAACTCTGTAGTCGACATATTAGCTGGAACTTTCTCTTTATCTTTCTCATGCTTGTCATGAGGCTAACACATCGAAAGTCCTTTATTTTCAAAAGTGGCTCCTGGATGCAAGTGTAACAAAACAGAATTGAAGTATGCTTCCCCACAATGTAATTGGCATAAAATTCTGCAAAATCTTTAGAGAGAATGGCCATCACCATATTTCCACAATATCAAAAGAAAGTCATGTTGACTTGTACATTTTCTTCATCCTCTCAAGGCATTTAAATTCAACTTCCATCGATATATTCTTGTAATTAAGCTGAATGCTTGGCAGCATTGACTAGAGATGATCATAGAATGAAATGTGTTGGACTTCTTGATGATGTGAAATATGCAAGTAAACTGATCATTACGTTTAAAAAAGTTGTCTTGCATGCATGATTTGGGGTGCTAAAATGTCAAAACAAGCAGTTACGATCCTCGGTTGTAGGGGAGTTGAAATTGGTGCTCCCACTTTTGTGGACAGTTGCTTGGTGGACTTGGTGGGTCTGCAAACAACAAAATTGTCTTATCATAGATTTGCATATATTAACTATGTCCTCATTTGTGCAGAAACTGTGTTAATGAAATTTATTGATTTCCATTCTTTATGGTATTATGTGAAACTCCCATTCAGGAGCTGATGGAAGATTTCTGACTTTTTCCATGGGGATGCAAGTTTAGTATATATGTTCAAACATTTCTAAGGGTATGAATGTTGAGGCAACTAAGAGAAAATTCTTGATGCTTTTGTTCCATTCCTCAACTTACGTTAGGGGCTAGCTTATCATTTTCAAAATCAAATAGTGGATGCAAATCTTGAATTTTAAGTTCTGAAGATGGTTTATCTTCGAAATATCAGGTTCTTAAATCACCTTTGCTTTTAGTTGCCGTGTACAATGTCTTTTTTGGATGGAATATAGTGTCATTAGTTTTTACCTCCTTTTTCACTAACATAATTGTTTTTACTGTCTTGAGGGCTTTCAGATATTGAAGAGAATATGTGAAATAATTGTGGGAATATTCCCAAGTACAACTAGTGCATTGTCTTTTAATGCTTACGTATTTTAATATTGTCTTGACAAGACCTTGTATTGTTTTCATTGATAGGTGGAGACGAAGCGCAGAAAGAGATGACAGATGGATCTTAATGCATCATTGGGGTACCCAATTTCTTTCATATTAGCTCCCGTCTTGCTGTTGTGATGTGGAACTGTACAGTACCGAGAAAATACTGTGATTGCCAAAACTTCAGCAGCTTTTCTCAGTTGACTGATAATTTTGTTATCTATCAATATATGTATGCCTAGACTAGAAGATGATTGCTCTTCTTTGTTGTCTGCAGGAATACACCACTTGAGACCCAATTCCCTAAAAATGGACATTGTGTGTTACCTTGGCAAACAAGTTTTTAAACCAATCAGCCCAAATGAAATGAAAAAAAAAAAAATGAATTTACAAGTTTTGATGTATCATAAAATCTTCAAGTTCTTTGATGTAATTGTCAGTTTCTTCTTGAACTCTCTCGGTTTCTATTGAGAAGTGAAGAGATGCAAGGACAGGTGAGATTAAACTGGACGACTTGGTAGCTAAGGGCTCCATGAGTTAATGGAGATTCAGATGTAGAAAAAACAAAAATTTCATCTGAAAGACGAGGATTGTAGTTTTACTAGGAAGGACTTCTTGTTACTGTCTTTTTAGAGGTGTTCAGTGGGGCAGAGCTTCTTCGTTTATTGCTGGTTCCTCGGCAATGGAGGGTGGATATTGCCAATTTGGCCAATCGAAAAAGAAATATTTATAGTTTTCTAGGCACATGATTCGCGGTTCATGTTTCAGATAGGAACCAACATTCGGCTTTTTATGTCCTTAAGTAATGGTTTGGTCGACTTTCTTGGCTGAAGCATCTTGTACCTTTCTGGATCTTGCTCGTGTATATATTACTATAATCTTCTTTGAAAGAACTTGTAACGACCTTATTTTATTTATTATTACAATCTATTAGTCTATATTTATCTGAGTCCAGGTGATCAAAGGTGTATGTGTACCTTTCTACAAGAGGCTTGTTCGGCTAGGAAAGAACAAGTGGTATCTTTACTCGTAGATTTTTCGTTCATCAGTATTTACCATGTCGGGAGTGCAAAGCAGCCAAAATCATGTTAATATGTTGACTACTTTATTTCTCTCGCAATAATGCAGCAGTTAGAGCTTCACTCGACATCGAACAGCAAAGATAAAATGTCTTTCAAAATCCTTGTATTCGGTGAAAATTGAAAATCCTTCAAACTTTGAACTACTTGGAGATGGTTACGATTCAACATATTAAAAAGGAATATAAATTCTTGTACTTTGTTTAACAATAATTTTGAATGTACACTCTTTGGTAGACGTTTTTTACATTGCCTTCATTTTCTTGAAAATTATGGATGGAAAACTGTTTTGTTTTTAAATTGTTCAATGATGTTTTGCATCATCGCACAATGTAAAGGAAAATGTCAAAGATGATGTATACGTAGTATGATTGTTCATTCAATTATCGCTAATTTGTTTTCAGAAAAATAAAAAAAAAATGATTTAAATTTTAAAACTATTTAAAATGAGAAATTATAAGTTATAGAAAATGAGTGGTTTTAAATTATGGGTGTGTTTGAGTTGCATTATTTTGAAAGAATGTATTTTGGAATAGTAGATTGATTGATGTGTGGTTGAAAAAGAAAGAAAATTTATTGATGTGATGTAAAATATTATTTTATTGAAAAATGTGTGATTAAAAATGAGTAGAAAAATGAAAATGAAAATTTTAATGTGTACCGAACATGTGCATATATTGAATTATAATTTTAAAAAAACAAGTGCTTGTTCCAAATTTACTATTAGTAATGGTAGGTATATGAGTTTGACTTGTTAATTCAACTCAAAAATTGATAGCAAAAGTTAATGCGACTACTTGCGTAAAATCAGTGACTCAAATGTCCGGATTAAGACATTTGGTATCAACTGGTGAAAAAATTCACAGGTTGAGGACCAACACTGCAAATTACAAATAAATATTTAGTGACTTGGTTGAAATTTCTTAAGGTTGAATGACCTAATTGAGATATTTCTCAAAGTTGGGTGACTTTCAATGAAATTTATCCACGCCTCTTTCTGTTTTTGGCGTCCGTTTCTCACTGACTTCTGCATCCAAGTAATGTATGTCTCAGTGACTTTCGGATAGTGTCCTTTCTTTATTTTTGTTTTATTTAATGAATTCAGTTCGGCTTCATCAATTTATTCTTGAAATGCTATTTATTTGATTTAAAGGAGCAGTGCAGTGGTGGGCTAAATTTGAGAGAATTAAAATGTGATTTTGCTATTGATTTGATGGGGAACGATGACAATGATCGCTTCGTATTTAACATAACAAGTTTGCAGATTGGGTAATTGTTTTCTGCCTCTCTCAATTTTTCTACCTATATGTGTTTTATGAATGAATTTGCAATTGATTCAATACTTGGATGCAATGTTCTTTGGTTTTCTAATTAATCAGATGCATGTGTGAATGTAATGTTGTTTGCCTTTTTGCAAAACTGATTTATAATTTGATGAACAATATTCAATTTGTTGGTATTGAGGTGGGAGAACAGAACACGAGGGATACAGATTTTTTGACAATAAATTTTTTTGATGGAAAGGAATTGGGTCGCCAAATTTGGAAATGGAATAGTTTTCACTTGAATTCGAAGTAATTTTGCATAGTCGAATTTCTAGGCCTTATTCCGTGTTCCGAAAAGAGATGTGTAAACTGTTTCAAATTGATGTGGAACTAACACTTTCTCATGTTTTTGATCTATAAAGAGAATTCTAGATGAATGAAATAACTATAAATAATTTTTTTTTATGTAGAACCGCAGGTGTTGACATCAATGACAAATGAGTTGCGAACATGCAATCATATTTTCCATATTTTTGATTGATATCAAGAATTTGTATATCGTTTTCTAGACTCCAAGCTCGTACTATGCTATATTTTTAGTGTCAATACTTAGATTATAGCATTACGTCGTGCAGGGATTTGCAGTCTTACCTTTCACATCTTAGCCTATTTCTGGCACCCGAAAGCAAAAAATTCTATATCTTGGTCGACAATCAGCCATGGGTGAAAGATCTTGTGTCACGGCCTACACATTTTTGGCAATTGATGGTCACTAAGGTTGCTGAAAAACACTTCTCTCCTTGGAATGAATTGCACTGCTTTTAAGTTAACCACTACATGCTATAAGATTAACTTTCCTGATTATACAACAGTCCAGGTTGTCCCCTTTTGCAAATTCTAAAGTGAAGGAGAGGATGGACACAGGAGAACTTAATGAGCTACGGGCTATTTCTCAATCAAACACAAGTCGGTTGGAAAAATTCAAAAAGTGGTTCTTATTGCTTGATGTTGCGACATCATCCAGGAAGAGTGCTTTGCTACCTGTGAAGAAGCTCAGGAATTCTTTGATTACTAATAGCAAGTTGCATAGAACCTTGTATGGCTTTATTGTCTTTGAGGTTGCATGGAGTGATGTACGTGGTATTAACTATTTCAATGAGCTTCAGGTAGGTAGTATCATAGCGATCCATTTATGTCATAGTTTGCACTCCGGTGATCAAATTCTGTCTCTATTTGCTTATGCCATGTGCAGACTGATACATCACTTGTAACAGAGGCTAAATTTATGAGAAGATGGGAGTTTGATAGTGTAGCACAGTCTGCTAGATGCATATCTTCATGGTTCCCCGGGACATGCAATGAGCAGATTCTATTGAAAGATTATTTAGATGCTACAATAGGTATTCTTTCTCAAATATGATTTGGCATGAAAAGGACAAAAGCACTCAATGTCAAATGGCATCAGTACCTGAATATAGACCTGGTTGATTGAACTGACATGAAATGTGGACATAAATATTCTAATAACTCAAACTACTCGTAACAAAGAAAGTTAAGCTATCTGCATCTTTTTGTTTCCAGCACATATTGTGTGCATACATCTGTATTTACTTGTTTGAATCTATCTGTATACAACAGAGAAGGTGAAAAATTGGAGGTACAGTTTCTTCCTGACTGCAACTATAAGGCAATGCATAAGAAGCAACTTCGCTCTCTAGTTTTATTGAAATTATAAAAAATTTGAACAATCTTAATTTCACATTTCTAAATAAACTCTGTCGAGGTTAAGTTAGGACAATACACTAATAACAGACTCTTGTAGTCTCTTGTCTCAAACTGTAGCCTGGTGATTCCTGACAATTATATTTTTCATTTTCATTAATAGAACTTAGCGAAGTGATGGAGCAATGGTTAATGTCAGGTGCTGCATACATGTGCTCTAAAGTTTTGTGCTTTACCTTGTGAATCCCGTTGCTATTGCCAGTACACTACGATCATTAAGACACATTGGACATGCCTCACGCATGCTCATTTTCTGAGGCTGTTCATTGCTCGTGTAAGCATAAGCATTCCTCCCACACTTAATTACCCTAACACTGCGTGAGACTTGCCTTTGGTTTTGACAAAATGATATTGGCCACCTGTTTGGTTTTGCTAAAAATAAGATTTTTAGTATATTTTGATATAAGATGATGAAATGTGTAGTTGAAAAGTAAATAAAAGTTGTGAATCCCATGAAATGTGTGGTTGAAAATAATTTTGAGGAAAAATTAGTTTTGAAAAATGGGGGCCAAATGAGGGTTGAATAACCTGGCTCTTTTTTTTTTTTTTTTGGTTTTCATTTAAGTTGTTTTGAAATATATAGGAAATGAAGAAGCATTTAGTCAGGCAAGATCATTAGGAATTTAAGTTGATATAAAGGTATTTGTGCAAAGAAGTTGCTTGCTTGACCTCTGTGTTCCTTGTGAAAAAAGTGATATTCCTAATAATTTTGAATAATTTTTTTGTATCTGTGCATTTATTACCCCCCCCCCCCCCCCCCCTCTCTCTGTGTGTGTATGTGTGTGTTTATTAAGTTAGCAACCTACATATTAATTTCCACAAAATATCTTTGATTTCTGAACAGTATAAGGGCAGTTCAGTGATTTAATTGAAATGAAATTGGATGCGCCTGGTTACCCTTTGGAATGGATTCACTATAACTCACTGGTCGACTTGGGATTTCTTTGATGCTGGATGGGAAATTACACTGACTTTATAGCCATAAGACTCTTTGTCTGATGTTCTGATGGCCTGCAAACTCTGCTAGATAACTAACACATGAAATTGTATGCATACAATCTACTTGTTTCATGTTCCCTCCTATAAATTTTCATCAAAATGCAATTTCTCTCTCTAATAACTTGCTGTTGTCATGCAGTAAGTTTTTGTGGGCGCGTGCGCGCACACATTTATGTGCATGCCAACTCTTTTTACATTGTTTTTTGTTTTTTTTCTTGGTTTCATTTTGAATTTCTCAGATCAGATTCTTAGGTGGTGATATGGATTATTTCCTTCTTACCCTTCAAATTCTTTATTTGGGCCTCCGAGTTTTAGTTAGGGAAAATAGGTGGAAGTGGATTAGGAAAAATAGTAATTATGGATTATTAAGGAACGTCTTAAGGAGTAAACGATACCATTCAAATGTAAAAGAGACTGTAAAATATAGCGCTGTCTTATCTTTCATTTCCTTTGGTCACGAGTTAGATGACTGACTCGTTAAGCCTGATACCTTATCAATTACAATAGCTATTTTCTAAAACATCTCGTGCGTGTATTTTAACATACTCTAGACGCAATCATTTGTCAGGTTACACGTGTCTTCTGTCAAATGTTAGCTAATGTGCCATAGGCCCATAGTTCTCTACGGAAAACTGTTGTGCAGGTTATGCTTCCAGTAGCATAATTTATATCAAGAACTTGCTTTGCTTGTAGTCATTTTACATATGAAAGTGCTCTTCCTCTCCCCAGTGGAGTGATTCTATACAATATTCAATTTCATCATCTATCAATAGCCAAAGACCCAACTCAGTTTTATTTCACAGGTGAAGTTTTCCATGTTGCTCAAGAAGATTTTCCGAGGACTGGAAATACTGATGATGACAATATTATTAGTGATGATATGTTGGCTGGGAGTGAATATCCTTGCTGTCTTAGTAGCAGTTTCACAGTTTATCCAGCAACCATAAAAAATGGAACGAGCAGACTACATACATCTCCTCCTCCTCCTCCTCATGGCCCTTATAACAGAAGGAGAATGTCCATCAATGGTGATGTTGAAGTTGACACTTATTCTGAAGAAGCAGACCCGGAAACTATGGAAACTATTGCATCCCCGATACATTCTCAGACCTCTTACGCATGTGACTGTGTGAACTTAGTTAAAGCTACCCATTACAGGGATGTTTTGATTTCGTTTCGGGTCAGTGATCCGAACCTTCCTTTCAAATTAAAGGAAATTATTATGTCTGATTTGCGGCTACTTACTTTACTTGAGTCTGGTCTTCCATCTTGGGTTATCTTCCTTCAATCTTACCCAGGATTTTGCCATATTTACCGTCCATGGATGTGCCCTTTGGCAAGAGCTTTATATGTGACCATTTCTATTGTCACTGTCCTCATTGGATTTTATGACTTATATAAAAACGTACCTCTTCTTACAGCAGCAGCATCTCATTTGTTTGGACCCCTTTTTGACTGGATTGAAACGTGGGAAATGATTTCAAGAATTGAGTACTTGGGGACTATGTTATTTCTTCAAAATTTTCAGAAAGCCTTTAAGTGGTTTATCATGACGACTAGACCTATTAGGTCATTCCTTTCAATCTTGACCCGGCCAATGGCAGGGCCTTTTGTGGAGTTCTTGGATTTCTTTCTTCCTTTTTGGAATATGTGTATACAATTTTTGGAAAGTTTCTTTACAGTAATTTGGATGATGGTTGAGTCCTCTTTCACTCTAGTAGGGGCGCTTGTTGAGATTCTACTGCTGCCACTTTGGTATATTCTGTCATTTACGTGGAATTTTGGTAAGTTAACAGTCAGGTTTATAGAATGCATGTTATAGTTTCTCTTATTGCTTTATAGGATTAATAAAATGTTTTGATATTGTGCTTCCTTTCACAAATTATGTTGGTGTGCAGTGACTTCCTTAATGTTCCCTATATTTTGGATTCTGGTGGAAATACTCTATGCTCCAATCCGATTTGGGCTTGGATTGTGTAACCTTGTGGCTTTCATATGTAGATGCATGTACGATTTGATTGGAGATATATATTTGGTTGTGAGTGACACCTTTCAGTTCATGACAAATGTTGAATCAACAGTGAGCTCATATGAGGTTTCCATGTGGCGTTCTCTTTGGAATGATGTTTTCTCCCAGGTAATCTTGTTATGAAAATATTTTTCTAAAGAGAGTTTAATGTATGTTCTTATACTTGGATTCTATTCTATCAGGTTTTCCGCTCATTCCGAAGCATTCTTAATGGTTTATTAGCCTTCTTTGTTGCCTGCAACAGACACCGTCTAAGGTATGATTTAAGCATTCTTGATTTCTTCTTTAAATGTCAGTTATTTGGTCAATTAGTTAAATCCATTGATTGTTCTATTTTAAATTAACACCACCTTCAATTTATAGTCCAGTCATCTGGTTGATTCTGTTTCCTGAAGATGCATCCCTTAAATAGCTGATTCATTCAGATGTAATGATTTTTTTCTAATTTTTATGATGGGCTAGTTGATGCATGTCAGCTAAAACCTATGGAAAAAGACGAGTATGACATCTAATGAAGGTGGCTGAATATATTGAAACTACTAAGGAGGTCAACAATAAGATTAATAAAAACATACTGAAAATTAGACTACAAGAAATGGAGTGGATGGAGAAAGATGTTTGGATTGCAAGGCATTTATTAAGACTCAATACTTCAAACTATATTATATACAATCTAATGGACTCCAAAACCATTACGAAATATAACCTATGGACTTCGAACATATTATAATTTATACATTACAACTCAATAACGGCAAGGTTCTATCATTCATTATTCCTTCCTCCCTTCATAAATAGCTAAATTGTCTGATTTGTCCAATCGAAAGAACTGTCATCATATAACCTATATATGTATACATGTAACCTGTATATGTACACACACGCGCATGCACGCACGCACTCTGATAGCAACTTGGCTGCCCCCATAGCATCCTTCTACACTACCATACCTCCACCAATTATCTCTCTTCAAAGATAAGATTTGTTATTATCAATGTGTGGACCACCTTGGATCAGTGTTCCAGCAGTCGCTCTGTCCTTCAGAAATTTATGTGAATTAGAATGGCTTCATATTATTTCAGACACTACTTTGCATTAGAAATTAAGAAGGTAATGAAGATTGTTCTCTCTCACCATTCAAGTTTTGTTTAGGAGATCCTGAGAAACATATATTTGGAGAGATTTGGAGGGGTATACCAATATGCATATTGATACCCAGGTGCATGTTTAATTCTGTCTGTGTTATATACTAGTTAAATTCACCCTCATCTTTAGATCACTGGGAGAAAAACTGTGCATTCATCTACAATCAGCAAAGGAATACTGCACCTTAGTCTGTAACTCAGCTAGGGATAACAATAACAGTTTGTTAACCAGTTGCTTGGAGATGTCTTAAGGTGTTCTTGAACCTAGTTGAATCACTTAGCCGAATTGCACTTTTATGTTGAAATGTGTAAAAAATTGAATTGCAGTTTCATTTCCAATGTGCTATAGCTGAACAGCAATCTTAAGCACCATTGGATGATAACTTCCAGTTTCCCTAATTCGTGTATTGTCATTCAGAAGTCAGGTATCCATTCTAACTGTACTTTTCTCGAATACATTTCATGGCAGCATCTATAATCATGTGAAGGAATCCATTCAAAAACTATCTGCAAAGAGAACACGAGCTGTAGAGAATGTTCATGATGGACAGGCAGCTGGATCTTAAAACACTGAGTTAATTGCACAAAAAGGTTGCACACGTCTGCTCACATATTTATGCATGCATATGTGTGTGTGTGTGTGTGTACCTTGAAATTATAGATAATATGATGTCCATCACTTTGATAGTTTTCTCCAGTATGATCCACTGGCTAATGTTCATTCAAGTCTTCATAAAACTTTGGGGCTGTTTTCCTTCTCGAACCTGCTTTCAAGTTCATAAGATTGAGATTCAATTTCACCTATCCAAAGGATGACTAATTGAACATGTATGCTATGTTTGTACGCACGATGATCCCCATATTATGTGTTGACATGGTAAAATTTATTGATTGCTAATAGAAGAGAGCATTCCGCCTTACATTTATGTATCTGTAGAATGACCAAGTAAAATACATAGTAATCTCTAACTGTGTTTTGACTTTTGCTGGCAATTAGTTTGGAAGAAATCCAGCAGCCGATGAATTTCAGGAAGATTAGATGACACATCCATATAAGCGAGTGAGGTCCGCTTCCAATGGCAAATCTCTCTTTGTATATATGAGAGACACCAGAGACTGACGAGTATAGAATGGAGAATGAGGCCATTCCAACAGAAAATATTGTTCTGTACATACGAGAGGATTAAGAAGACTGGCCAGCATAGAAAGCGAGGCCCATTTCCAACAGAAAATCTCTATCTGTACATATCGGAAAATACCTGAGACCGACAAGTGTGGAATTGTATGAACTTGTAGCATATATATACGCTATAGATCAATCCCTAAGAAAATCATGATTTTTCTTGTGTAAATGTATATAAAATATTTCATGTATAAGTGGAAATGTTTGGTCTCAGATTTACATGTAACATTTACTCCTTTTGATTATATATTTTTGAAATTGAATATGTAAATTTACAAAATACAATTCTGTAATTGTAAATTACATAAATCGGGAGACAATTTTAAAAATCTTTCTTGATATAGCTTGCCTTGCAATCACGAGATTCTTTCCATAGGGTTTTTTGGGGATAAAGATTCCCAGCATTGGCGCTTCACTTTTGCTGCTTGTCTTCTGGAATTATCAAGACGTTATCCATTATTCTGGGAGAATAGTTGTGATTTTTAATCCAAACTGGAATCCTGCACAGGATTTGCAGGCACAAGACAGGTATCAGATATTGCTGTTTCTGGGAAAATGGAAACGATACTTTAAAGGGTTCCAGGTTCAATAGCTTACTTCTTTTAATCATCGTATGTTATTCTTTTTGTCACTCTGTTGGATTGACCAGCTCTTTGTCCAGGATCGTAAGGAGTTCAAAGGAGAGCTGTTTGGAATCAGCGATCTCTCTGACAAACTTTTCGCTGGTGAGGTAATCGAGTTGCATGAAAAGCAAGGAAATGAATATGAACGCAATCACAGGGAGAAGTTTGATTTGGCTCGATTTGAAGATGGATCTTGTTCCTAAGAAAGAAACAGCTACAAAGTTTTTGGTGGATGATGATAGAGAGACAAAAGGTGAACCAATTCTTGCAGATCTTGGTGTGTGTACTTATTTGTCTTGTTTTAACAAGTCTAATACAATGCCATTAAAAATTGTATGTGGTGAAATTAGTTGACCAATTTAAGGGAGTCGTGATTTTTCAGGTATTGTATATGCTCATGGCAATGAAGATATTGTCAACTTTGGAGCTGGGAACCAGTAAAATGCAAAACAGAACACGGGGTTGAAGGACGCTCACGACTCAGCCATACCTCTGTGGATGAAAAGATCAGATGTGGAAGGAGAAAAGGAGAAAGTGGAACTTAGTGCTTCAGCCAGGCAACAGAAAAGAAGCCAGTATATCCTTCTCGCTCAGTCGATGGGTATGGAAGAGGTTGAGTTTAGCAAGTGGTGACTATCAGCAACTCCTGCAGCAGAGCGTGAAAAAGTGCTTTGAGACTATAAGAAGAGAGGAAAAGATACTTTAATTGTTGAAAGTTTGCGATTCCTTTTCTAGGCACATATGTAATTCGACATGTGACATTTTGTTTATAGAGATCTTAATTTAATTGGTACAGGAAAATTTGTATCCGAAAGTTATGAAAATACTTTCAAATTTTGCTGTTACAGCCTACGTTCATTGATGCTCTATTTCTGGGTTTTTAATTCACTATATCAAACATGCCATAGCCAATATCTGTCAAAGATGAAATTCAGGTGAGACAGTGGTACAGGCCTATAATGGACCCAACACAGTCCATGCAGTTCCAACAGACCATACCTGGTCTAAGAATTTTACTAGGGTAAATTTTGCACAAATAAGGAAAAATAGGAGGGTTAAGTGAAAAATATTGATTTATGTTAAAATTGTAGAATTTCAAACAAGCTAATATTTAAAAGCAAAATATGACATTAAACGTATTTTTTGACAATAATTTTAACTGACACGGTGTTAATCCTGTTACAAGTGTGTGTGATTTTTTTCAATTGGTAATTCACTATGTTAATCCTTGATAAAAAATATATATATATATATGATTTATTTTTTTTATTTTTTTTTTCATTTTTGTGATGTTAATCCTTGATACAAAATATGTTATTTTCTTATGGTCATGCATATATGAACTCTATTAATGTGTATTAAGGATCATAACGTCATCCGAATCAAAGTAGAACTCAACTAAGCAAGATCAAAGAGTCACATGGTACTTCAATTTAAAGTAAGGATCAAACCACAAACACTAAGCACGAGTGCCCAAATACAAAATTCTAGAATCAAAAACAAGAAAAGATACAATTTTTTTTATCGAGGGATTTGAAAAGTAAAACATTCCATCACATGAACTGGGCTTGACCAACCGTCATGCACAGGCAACAAGGGTATATGTAACTTAAAAAAATTAATCAAGAACTATCACTGTAAAATCTTCTTTTCATTCTTCTCTATATCCTCGTGAATTATGCTGTCACTGAATAATTTCTCAGGCTAAAAGCGACTGTGGATCATCTAACTGTAAGAAAACATACATAATTCATTCAAGAAACCCCACAAAATTCAATTAGCAGCAGCACATGGCCAAAAATGAGTGGAATTTGATTGGAAAGTAGTCGAGAACTCAACTTAATTAAAAGAAAGAGAAATAGATCCCACAATGAATTATTTTTCCCGTATCAAATCTTAGTAATATTACGAAGATAGAAGTAGAGAAGTTTTCATTAGGAAATGAGTCCCAAGAACTGTTTTTATAATAAATGGATAGTAGCTAAAAATGTATGGTCAAAAATAATGTTTAACTTTGATTTAAATTATAACTTTAACAAGCACGAGAGAAATATGGTGAAAGAAAAGAGCCAGCGCCCACAAAACAAGTACAGTTGGTTGCTATTATCGATGAAAGAAAATGCAATCACCGTGTTATTGCAATATATTTACTGGTGCTGGGCTTGAGGGCGGACCACTCCAATACTGAGGCATGATAATCGAGCACGACATGATTGACATCTATCTCTTCATGGCTGACCATTTAAAAATCTAGTGCGTGTTCAGTATAGTTCAAAATCCAATTTAAATTGAAAATGTAGTCTTTATTGGATCACACTCGTCTAATAAAAGTCAACAATAACGACTAATTTTTTAATTTTAATTCAATTTTAATCTCTACCAAACACTCTCCTAAGAACATTTTCAATTGAAAATATTGCACAATAATGGTTTGATGTTATACGACCAAAAATTAAAAATAATGATCAGTTTATCAAAATAAAATCAGAAAAATCAAATAACACAACACAACACCAAGAGTAGCCAGAATTAAGCACACGATTCTTAATCCGGAGCTAACAGCTAACGAAACAATAAGAAAACAGTTATATGCCTAAAAATTCGACCTCAGGAATCAAATATAATCTCAATTAAGGGACTCCCCTTAAGGGCAAGAATACAATAATACACCATAGCGAAGCAAAAAAATTAAAAAAATAAAATAAAAATACAAGCATGTAACTAAGATCCTTACTCTAGAGAGTTTTGGCTTGACGTGGACAAATTTTTGTATGAAAATGAACTGGCACTTTAATAGCGAAATGAACCGTGTCGTTGATGTATACACGGACGATACCCCCCCCCCCCCCCCCCCTTCTGTTTGTCACTCTTTGGTCTCGACTAAGAAGAGCAGCAACCACCTGTCTTTACTGCTGAAACATCATCCTTAGACCCGACATTAACGGTCTGCCCTTTAGGTAAGGCAGCTGGATCATCACTAGCCTCAAGAGCTTTCCTGCTGACAACTTGATGTATCTGAGTAAGCACCTCTGTGAAGGCATTTTCTACGTTCAGAGACTCCAAAGCAGAGGTTTCAATGAAAAAGGCATTTTCTCTTTCAGCAAATGCCTTTGCATCTTCGGTTTGAACAGCGCGCAAGTGACGCAAGTCTGCCTTATTTCCAACAAGCATGATTACAATGTTAGAATCTGTATGATCCCTGAGTTCCCTCAACCATCTCTCCACATTTTCAAATGTAACATGACGAGTGACATCATATACAAGCAATGCACCAACAGCTCCTCGGTAGTAGGCACTTGTGATTGCACGATATCTTCAGCAAAAGCAAAAAATCCCATGAGATTTTACACACCAGGGCATAACGAAGCAGCATAAAAACACTTAAAAAGGAGTTTCATGAAAATTAACTAGGTCAGGTAAATTTCTATAAAATATCAACTATGCAAGAACCAAGAGACAAACAGTACCAAGATGTGAGTCGAATATTTTTATTATATATCTTGAGAGCAGGACGAAGATTTACAATTAGCTCAAGGTAGAAAGTTAACATGCAAATGTATGATACTTCTATTGATGTAAAAAACTAAAAATATGCATAGACATCTTATTACTTATGCTATTAGATTCTAAAGGTTAAGTGTCTATGCCAAAAACCATGCAAATCTGTGATCCATTCAAAAAACAATTGAAGGAATGTCTAATTGCATTTTAAGAAATGGACAAGTTCTGTTGCATACAAGTGTATC
This sequence comes from Fraxinus excelsior, assembly GCA_019097785.1. Lineage (NCBI taxonomy): Eukaryota > Viridiplantae > Streptophyta > Magnoliopsida > Lamiales > Oleaceae > Fraxinus > Fraxinus excelsior. The sequence continues at coordinate 10,331,160 of CM032631.1, read as the reverse complement.
ATGTAAAACTTCTCAATATAACATTATTTCTGTAAATAATATAATACATACTTGTGCTAGTTTAGCATACTTGACAGTATTCAGTGTTCTTGTGCCACCCAATCAAAGAAAAAGAACATAATGGGGTCGATTGTTGAGACCTTGCTATTCCGACATTAGCAAGAACCCTTAACATTTTAAACACTCCATGCTCCGAGCATATACTACAATGGATAAGATAAGATAAGAAATGAAATGCTAAGATGCATGTGTGCTAATACTATAATGGATAAAATAAGAAATGAGTATATAAGCCAACAAGTGAAGATGACACTGCTTGGCTTCAGTAGTTGAGACATGTTTTTCTTAGACATAAAGAAGCTCCTTTTCATAAGGGTGATGCGATCTATTAGAACAAGACGAGAAGTAAGGATAAGCCTAAACTGACACAACTAGTTGCAGTTGCAGTTGCTATTTGCTGAGGATCTAGTAGCTTTAGATGTCAACATGTATCTAGAAATAAACCGAAAGAAATGGCAAAAGAAGATCCCACAAATTTACTGAGAATACTTAGTTTATCGTTGTTGGTGGTGTTCCAGAACAACAGAAAAATAAAGTCATGCAAACTTGAAAATTTACCAAGGTAACAAATCATATCATGACAATGAGAAGGTCCATAAGAAAAATATAATTGTTCTAGTTCAAAATATATATAATAACTATTAAGACGGTTACTAAAATTTCATTTTTACACCACTGTAGGCCTTCATATCTGAAGCCATAAGTTGCTCGTTCTCTATTTAGCGGAATGTTGGAATAGCACATATGACTGAATTGACGTCCAGAATTAATTATTTCTTCTAATCAAAACTTCACTAGCATTAAATCCTGCTAGCTGAATTAAAAACAAAAAACATTAGTTACTGGCATTAAAACTCTACTTGACCAGAATTATATTTCGTTTTCATTAGTGATCATACCTGCTTCAGTTGATTATTTGACCAAATGTGCAAACTTAAACTCATTATAACCCCGTAGCTAACTACATTACAACGAATATGAGAGAAAAGAACCATTAGAAACACGAGTCTCGTGACAAAAACCATATAAAAAGAGAGAAATTTACATAAAGCAAATAAATCTATGGACTAATTTGATATAGATTAGTACAACTTTAAATTTTTTTAAAAATTGGCAAGGGGTTTAAACTCAAAAGATCAACAAATCTACGATTCTAACTAGTACTAGATCTAATTACCCTACAAAGCACTCTTAAAACTAAACCAGTAGCAAAAAGTACAAGAAGAAAAAGTGATTTTAATTCTACATACCAGATCTGAAAGCCCCATAAGTAAACCCAGAAAAGCAGTGACATTTCACCAATAAAAAAACCCAGATATTAATTCAAATCAAATATTTAAAAACAAAAAAATCATCAAAATGTCAGCTACCAAGATCTATAAACCAAATAAAACCCAATTCAAAAAAAGCACATATTTCAGTTTACTAGATAAACCATAAATATATGTTTATGTATGTACCGTTCTTGGCCGGCAGTGTCCCAAATCTGAGCCTTGACTACTTTATCATCGACCCGAATGCTTCGAGTGGCGAACTCAACGCCAATGGTCGACTTGGATTCGAGACTGAACTCATTTCGAGTGAATCTAGACAGTAAATTCGATTTCCCGACACCCGAATCGCCGATCAGCACCACCTTGAACAAGTAATCGTAGTCGTCGTCCGCTCTATATGCACCCATTATTACTTCCTCACTTCAATTTAGTGATACAGATGCATACAGGTATATGGCTTTTTTTCTGTTTGGGTGCGAAATCAAGTGTAGATGAGTGCAGCGATTCCAAAGTGCCGACATATGAGAAGAGGTCCATTTTATATGTATCGTTTGTTTTTCTAATTTTACATTTTTTTCCTTTTAAATTGGAATTTTGTGCAAACTCAAGTTAAAAATTAATGTCTCTCAATGTTCAATTTTATTTTCAAGGTTTGTTTGACAAAGCTTTTCATGAAAATTTAAGTCATTTTGATTTTGTGTCATTTTGAAATCGCACTACCCATATGGAACTTCAAAACTTATTTTCATCAATTCAAATTAGTATATTTGGTTCAACGGATATTCTATAGAGTTGAAAATGTTTTATATGAACTTAAAAATATAGTTGTGGCTTTTAATTAAAAGTAACACTATTAAAGTTTCGATTCATACCTAAGCGATGTCGGAGTGTTGATTCTATATATGCATTTCAATACAAAATTCAATATGTCACTTAATTGAGTGACTCTTAACATGTGATTGACCGAGGGCTAGTTAATGGCATTACCGAATGTATGTTAATAATTTTTTTTGTTAACAGACGATCGGTTAATGAGCAACTTTTAACAGGCTATTGGTTAACTAATCGTCTGTTAAGATTCGATCACTTAATCAACAGTTTGTTAACCGGTTGGCTCCTAATAGACGGTCGGTTAACATGACCATCTATTAACAATGTTGGAAAATCTTCGTATATGGAGTAACAAACAACGTCGGAAAATACTTCAAATTACCTTTAAAATTCTGTAGAAATTTCGGCAGAGTAATAGTAGGAAATGGACTCCAAATAAATCCTCAAATGTGTAGTATATCAGCAATAATATCAAAGTCGAGGCAAATGTTGAATACTTTGTCCTTAAGTCGAATTTGCCCCGCAATGGTGCCTACGGTTTATGACAATCAATTCCTAAGATACAACGATTATCTTCTTGTGTAAGTAGCACTACAACACACAAGAAACAGCGAACCCGAACTTGGTTTACGAACTCCGGTATGCAAAGTGAAGAAAACCAGAATTTATGCAATAAGAATGCAAGAATTTGGTTTAGAAAGGAGAGAAAATGAATGTTGCATGATTGCATATCATTGATGTGAAGATTTGGACGACCGCATGGTCCTATATAAAGAGGATGAGGGGTTGTGAATGAAATGTCGTGCTCCAAGTTCAGCAACTATTGCCAAAGGTCACACCATTCATTGTCGCTAGCATGTCGTCATCGCCTCGCTCAAGCGATAAAAATAGTGACTTTTTCGCTAGCTCGTCGCTCGAGCGACGGCCTAGCCATATGCTAGCAACAACTTTAGTCAATTTTCTGGACAACTTCCTCTATTTTCTTCCCAACTTTGAACCATAAATTCTCATTTATCCGAAATTGGTTTTGATATTCCAAATATACTGCGACAATCTACTCAACGAGTAAAAAAAAGTTAGTCTATTTACTTTTATAATTTGACCATCGGATAAATCCGAATATTTGATCGAAGTTGACACGAAAGTCACTTTTTCAAAATTTGATTTTTCACTTTCAATCTTTCAAAATCAATTTCCAACAAATAATTGATTTGCTAACAGACTCCTCTTAACGTATGATTGGTTAATTAGACCGATAGAAAAGTAAAAAATGCTTACTAAAGATATGTACTGAAATAATAAAATAATCAGCCATGAAATTGGAAAAAAGTTAAGAAAATCAGAACGTTAGTTTCTTGGTTGTCGTTAATGATTCTTGTATTACAAGATGATCTTCACCTATCGGTTTTCTTGTGCTGGTTTTAGTAACTATATTTATGTATTGTGTTGATCTCAAAAAATGCGTCAACATAATTTCGAACACGTCCCCTCCATGGAGACATCTCCTGCACACTTGAACACCCTGTTGGAGGCAAATGTCATCATTTGAGAAAAATATTCGGCAACTGTTTGCACTCCGATGGTCAAATCGACTGTCGGACGAAAGAAATATAAGTGTAAGAGACGGGAGAGGAGATTTTGATGGGGTTAGAATACAAACCTTTTGTGTGAATAAAACTCACACATATATATAGGAAAATGTAAATGGGTCAAGTGGTTAATAGGTCAAGCCTAAGATGCAATTGTATAATTTAATAAGTTCAATTTAATGAATAGTCGATGCCACATAATTTATAAGTGTAACGATAGTCCCCCAAGTCTGAATCATACATTTATGTGTGGGTCGGATTTTGAAATATAAGTTGTCAAATATACGAGATCTTACAATTGCCTCAGAAAATATGCATTGATCCCAAACATGTGAGGACTTGCGAATTGCCTCAAAAGTATTTGTACGAGCCTGAATAAGCGAGGGCTTACGAATTACCTCGAAAGATGTCGCATACAATTTGTCAAAATCTCGGTAACATATCCTCTGTAATATGGACTAAATCAACTTGTAATACACTACAATATATTCACAGTACATATGCAAAATAAATTTAGGGTCAATTTGCCTCTTAAATTACTCATGATGATAAAGTGAATAATGACATATCAAATCTTTTCAAGATATAATATGCAAAGCTTATTGTGTATTACAACAGATCATATGCAGTGATGATGTAATTATACAAAGATACTACCATCACAATTTGTATCACATATTGTGCCTGTTATTTTCTTATGAAAAATGCTAATATTTTATTCATCCTCCATTCTCCCGTATATTTGAATCTGTTCACATATGTTTGTTTGAATCATAATTTTTTTATTTAACGTTTCTATCTTGTTATTCATCACTACTTTAGTGGCTCAGCCAAGCCCCCTGTTTTCTAATGGAGTTTCTAAGAGGCCCGTGAAGAACTCCTTTGTTCCAAAATGATGTGGAAAAGAAATCCCGGAAAAAGGGAATATCCCCATTATTGAGATGCTTGTTATGTAAGAATTGCACCCATTCTTTGATAGCTCTCCAGTGGGGAGATCTGCTTATTTTGTTCAGTCTCTATGATGCCAAGCCCCCCCCATTGCACTTAGGGTTGATGAACGAGCTCCTACTCAACATATGATTATCGGCTGGAGAATGCCGATTTGAACTAGCGACTAACTTTCCATATGCCCATTGTTTCTTTTGTGCTTATGGAGAAAAGGGTGAATTATACTGATTAAAAGCATTAAAATCACTAACATGTCAAAATTATTTAATCATTTTTATTATTAATTTCGAAAAGCCTAACAAAGGCATACAATGTTGTAAAAGAATAGAATCCTGCTACCACATTGCACATTTCAGTCAAGAGAAAGTGAGGGACTCCGACTAAATGCATCTACAACTCTATTAGAATTACCACTTGTGTGACGAATAACGAAAGTGAATTACATGAAGATACATATAGCCTTGATAATACATCTAAATGAATTAATGGAGATTACAAGAATTAAATTTTTTTTAACATTGTGATTTGGACACTTTTAGATGAAGGATGCATCAATGGATCGTCTTCCACTCTCAATTTCAAGCATCGGAACCCCAAGATTATAAACACCAGTCTTTTTGTAGCTCTTCCACTCTGCATATTTAAATGGCGAGTTATTAACATATCTAATTGTTGCCATGTAGAAAAGAAAATACCCAAATCAGTATTCTAGTTATGATAATTGGTGATTTTAAGTGCTTATAAATTGCGTAATTAGCACATAAGATTCTTATCTTTCACTATTATTGTGAAAAACGTTAATACGTTTCATTTTTTTTTTTACATTTTCACCCTTATTTGCACATTTCATTACTCAAAAAGTTATTTTCATCAATTTTCTCAATTAAAAATTGTGAAATGACGAATATAATTTTCTATTTAAATAAAAGAAAAGGAAATAACTAATTGCAATCATATTCCCAAATTTTTTAAAAAAAAGTATGAACGAATTCCAAATAAATTGTTAAAAGTTTTCCATCAAGCAAAATGTTGCTTGACTTGATATCACGATGGATAACTCAAGGGAACAATCATGATGAAGCTAGGCAAGCCCTTTCGTAGTTCCCATGGTAATATTTAAATGAGCATGGAAACAAACATGTAATGACGAGAGTTCAATATCATTTGACCATTTAAAAGAGGCATATATAGATATGAAATCATCATTATAAAACATGACAGAGATTGATGGATATACTTTGGGTGGTCACTAGGTAGTTGTTGGGAGGATATTCACAAAGATTAGCGCAAGAACAATGACAACAATATATACTGAAAACAGAAACCAGAAAACTGAACAATAAAATGAACAAAGTACGCTGAAAATAAAACGTATCTTTTATTCGAAATCGCCCTTAGGCCAAATCACAAACTGTTGCGCTCCAATCTCACGAATAAACCACCGTTTATACTCAAATCAAAACTCAAAGTAGAAATACAAAGGTAGACACTCAGACCAGACCTATATTTCACACAAAATAAGATCTCCCTTCTAATACAACACACGGTTCACACAAGAACCAACACTCAAACAAGGAAATCACACAAGATTACACATTGTTGAGAATCAGAAATCAAATGAGTATATTTGATTTCTACAGAAGAAGGAGAAGATCTCCAGAAACAGCACAGCAAGATGAGAGAAAGCCAAAAGAGTCTCGAAGCCAAAAAGTGAGTCTCAAACCCTAGAAGCCCTCATTTCAAATGAGTCATTCGACAGTCACCAATCCAAGGGTGTTGGAGGCAATGCGTGGTGACATTTGAGGCGTCCAACAAATCAGATAAGTAAAACACGATTTCAACTTTAGAGAAAACGTTTTCTTTCACCAAGTAAACCAACAGAAAAATGGGTTGGGTTTCAATTCCAACTGGGCCAACTCAATTATGGCCCAATGGTCATTGCATCATTGTGCCATTTTTCCCTTCATACTCTACCTTGGTATAATGATTCATTTTAATCAGTGGTTATTCATAACACATATATTATCAGCACATAATTACAGCATCCACAGATCAACAAGGTCAAGCAGTACATGAATTAGTTTAAAGGTAGAACTTTTGTACCTACATCAGTAATGTTGTAATTAGTAGGTATCTTTTCAAGTGTCACAACACCTTGTGAAATAATCTCTCTAATGAAATGAAATCTAACATCAACATGTTTATATCTATTATGAAAAACAGGATTTCTACTTAAATGAATTGCAGATTGACTATCAGAATAAAGAACAAGTTCTTTAACAAAACCAAATTCATTAAGTAACCATTTTAACCAAATTCCTTATTTAATAGCATCAATGGCTGCAATGTATTCAGCCTCGGATGAAGACAAAGTCACAATCATTTGAAGCTGAGATTTCCAGCTTATACAAGAATTACACAAAGTGTACATGTATGATGAAGTAGATTTTCTGTTATCCCTATCACTTGCATAATCAGAGTCAGTAAACCTTTTCAAAGTAACACCTTCGGCTTGTTTTCTAAATTGAATCCTCAAGTTTGAGGTCCCCTTAATGTACCTAAAACCCCATTTCTTGGCTTCCCAATGTGTTTCACCTGAATTTGACATATATCTACTTAAAACACTTATAGAATATGCCAAATCTGATCTAGAACACACCATGAGATACATTACAGACCCAACTGCATTAGGATAAGGCACTTGTGCTATTCTTTCAAACTCTTCTTTTATTTTAGGACATAAATCATTTGATAGTTTAAAATAATTAGCCAAGGGAACACTAACACTTTTGGATTTATCCATAGAAAACTTGCTAAGAAATTTCAAAATATTGGAATTTTAGCTAAGACTTAGTTTGCCTTCTCTTCTATCTCTCTTAACGTCCATACCAAAAATCTTTCTAACTGGATCTAAGTCCTTCATTTCAAATTCAGATTTTAGTTTGTCTTTAATTTCCTCAATCTCTTTTATGTCATGACTTGCTAATAGCATATCATCTACATAAATGAGTAAGTAAAGTGAATTAGCTCCACCATTTTCCTTGCAATAAAGATAAGTATCGAAGTTAGTTCTCTTAAACCCAAGTCCAAGAACAAAATTGTCAAATCTTTTATATCATTGTCTTGGAGCTTGTTTTAAGTCATATATGGATTTCTTAAGAAGACATATTAAGTCAACTTTCTTGTTCACTTCAAATTCTCTAGGTTGTTTCATGTAAATGGTTTCATCTAAATCTCCATTTAGAAAAGCTGTTTTTACATCTAATTGATCTAATTCCCAATTAAATTAGGTGATCAAAGCAAGAATGACTCTAACTGTAGTATATCTTACTACAGGTGAAACATTTTCATTAAAATCAACTCCTTCTTTTTTAGTATAACCTTTAGCTACCAATCGATCTTTATATCTTAGGTCATTCTCACTTTGTTCACCTCTTTTAATTTTAAAAATCCATTTACAATCCACAACCCTCTTACCCTCAGGTCTTTTTACTAAAATTCATGTTTTATTTTTGTTAAGGGATTCCATTTCATCTTGCATGGTTGCAAGCCAATGTTTGGAATCTTTACTATTCAAAGCTTCCTCATAGGATTCAGGTTCTTCCTCAATCATATCATGGTAGGACAATAAGGAAATATCATCATAAAACCTAGCTGGAGGTCTAATAGTCATTCTTTCCCTATCCCTAACAAGTTGGTGATCAATAAGGGTCTGTCTAGTCTCTAAATCAACCTCAAGAACCTCAACATGTTCATTTTCAGCTTCAGGTTCCTCGCCATTTTTTAGGGGCAGATTGATCAGAACCACCCCCAGATTGCTCCACCTCAATCTCAACCCTTTTCCTCACATTTTCAGATTGTCAGAGGTCTCTAACAGGTCAATAGGTTGTTTTTAAGACTTAAAACGGGGCAGGTCATCTTCATTAAATACAACATTTCTACTTATAATGACTTTATAGCCTTTAAGCTCTCTAACACATAGTCTATAGCCTTTAAACTATTCCCCATAGCCCAGAAAAACACAATCAAGGGCTCTATGTTCCAATTTACTTTTAGTTTGATGTGTAAAAGCTGCACACCCAAAAACCCTCAAGTTGCTGAAGTCTACAGGTTTTCTTTTCCATTTATCTTCAGGGGTCTTAAAGTATATAGCACTAGAAGAACATCTATTGATAAGATAACTAGCAGTTTTAACTACTTCACCCCAAAAAACTTTAGGAAGGCCAGAACACAACAACATACATCTAACTTTAACGAGGATAGTTCTATTCATCCTTTCAGTCAAGTCATTTTGTTGTGGTGTGTGTGTGTGTGTGTGACTGTTCTATATCTTAACATACCAGATAATTTGAACATTTCATCAAACTCATAATTGTTGAATTCCAATCCAGTACTAGTTCTTAAAACTTTAATTTTCTTATCATTTTGGTTCTCAATTAAAAGTTTTCATTCCTTAAAAACATTAAAGGTGTCAGATTTTGATTTTAGCAAAAAAGTCCAAGTGTTTCTTGAAAAATCATCAATGACAAGCAAATATAATTTAAAACCAGAATGTGTACACACAGATACTGGTCCCCAAAGATCAACATGTAAATATTCAAATATGGAAACAGATTTATGCATTCCAAGTAGAAAATGTAATCTATTATGCTTTCTTAAAGTGCAGTAGTCACAAAAGCTCAATTTTTCAATGTTATTTTACCAAAAGCATCATGTGTTTTCAAAATCTGAAGACCTTTATCACTAATATGACCCAATCTTTTGTGTCATATTTGTGATTTATCATTTGAGACTAAGGTTACTGCTGAAGAGGATTCCAAAAAAAAATTTGGTTTGTAAAATGTAAAGGCCATGTCTCTTGGGAGCTTCTACAATCAGCTGAGAGCTTCTCAAGATTTTATTGATCACAATGTCATAGTTAAGGTCATCTAACACTCCTAAAGAAATCAGATTTCCTTGCAAATCAGGAGCATGTCTTGTCTTTTCAATAATCAATTTATTATTCCCTTTTAAGTTCAATGTGATAGTTCATACACTTTTTACTTAACATGTCATGTGATTACCCATTAAAACCTTACCACTAGTTAAATTTTCAAAATCAGTGAACCATTCCTTATTAGGACACATATGGTAGGTGCAACCAGAGTTAAGAATAAACTCTTGACAAGGTGGACATCTAACAACCTCATAAATTTCATCAATATTAGAGTCATTATAAGTCAAAGCAAACCCACCATCATTTTTAGACTTATTTTTAGAGTCATAAAGCCTTTTAAGACACTCTTTAATAAAATGACATTCTTCCAGACAATAGAAACATTTTCCCTTTTGTTTTCATTTTATTTTTGTCCTTAAAGTTGCCATTTTTCTTATGTCCGGGTTTCTTATTAAAATTACCATTTTTGGGATTAAACTTGAATTTCATCATTAGATTAATGTCACTAACAGACTCTTTCTTATCATATTTTAACTCTAACTCTTTAGACCTTAAAGCATTAATGATCATCTCAGTGGTTAGAGTGTCTCTCCCATATTCAATAACACTTTTAACATCTTTATATTTATCACCAACTGAATTCAATAAGACCACAACCAACTGCCCACTTGAGAGTTTCTCATCACAGTTGATAAGGTCACAGGATAGTCTGTTAAACCTATCAATGTCGGTTTCAAGGTCTAGAGAAGGGTCCAGTTTAAAAACAAAAAATTGTTTTAAAAGATACACCTTATTAGACATGGTTTTATTCAAATAAGTGGTTTCCAATTTCTTCCAAAGTTCAGCAGTAGTCTTAGTCTCACCAATTTCTCTAATCACATTGCCAGACAAGTACAAGAAAACAGTACTCCATGCAGTTTCATCTTATTCAGTAACTTTACTACTTTCCATATCAGTAGGTCATGACTCATCAATGGCTTTAGCACACTTTTGTTGAAGTAAAATAGCTTTCATTTTCTGACGCTAGAAACTAAAGTCTCATTTGCCATTAAAAACTTCAATTTCAAACTTTGAAGAAGTCATGTTGAAAAAATATAAATGTATGCAGATCAATCAGACACCAAACAGAAGTTTGTAATTCAGACTCAGACTCAGACAAGTATCACCACTCAAGGGACACAACATAATATGTAGATTGCAAGTGCAGATAGCAGACATTTCAAAATTATATCACAATATACACAATTTTAACCAAAGCAATACAATTACAAATTATACATAGGTATAATTATGTACATATATCAATCAAGCTTAAGTAATACTGTAGGAATGATTTTCAGAAATCAAGATTATCAAAAATCTTGACTGTGATCCAAGTAACCCTCAGATTCCAGACAACTCTTAGTTTCTGGACAAAGGAATTACAAGGAGCCAATAATCAGGTTTTCAAAAAAACACAGGGCATAATAAACTACACGAGGCAAAAGAGCCCAAACAAGGCACTGAACTCAACCTAGGCAGAAAACTCAAACAAACAGTAAAACCAAACAGGGCAGTATCCACACAAGGCAGTAAACCCAATCAAGTCAGAACATTCAAACACAATTCTCAGCTTGATTTACACGTGAAGAACCAAGAAGTGAAAAGATCTCACCAAAGCCCTTTAATTAAGGTTTCAAGAAATCGAAGAACAGCTCAATCAAGCAGTGACGGTGTCAAGATCAGATATACAGTATCAATAGCTTCCTTCGAACGCTCTGATACCATTATTGGGAGGATATTCACAAAGATTAGCTCAAGAACAATAACAATAATATATACTGAAAACAGAAACCAAAAAACTGAACAATAAAATGAACAAAGTACACTGAAAATAGAACGTATCTTTTATTTGAAATTGCCCTCAGGCCCAATCACAAACTGTTGTGCTCCAATCTCACGAATAAACCACTGTTTATACTCGAATCAAAACCCAAAGTAGAAATACAAAGGTAGACACTTAGACTAAACCTATATTTCACACAAAATGAGATCTCCCTTCGAATACAACACACGGTTCACACAAGAACCAACACTCAAACAAGGAAATCACACAAGATTACACATTGTTGAGAGAAAATCAGAAATCAAATGAGTATAGAAGAAGGAGAAGATCTCCAGAAACGGCGCAGCAAGATGAGAGAATGCTAGAAGAGTCCCAAAGCAAAAAAAGTGAGTCTCCAACCCTAGAAGCCCTCCTTTTAAATGAGTCACTCGATAGTCACCAGTCCAATGGTGTTGGAGGTGACACGTGGTGACATCTGAGGCGTCCAACATATCAAGTAAGTAAAACACGATTTCAGCTTTAGAGACAACATTTTCTTTCACCAAGTAAACCAACAGAAAAAGGGGTTGGGTTTCAACTCCAGCTGGGCCAACTCAATTATGGCCCAATGGTCATTGCATCATTTGTGTCATTGTTCCCTTCAGTAGTAATAGAATTGAGTATTCTAGGCTTAATATGAAAGTATGTAACTCTATGTGGCTAAGCGGTGTTGTTTTCTGAATTGAGGAGATTTACAGAATCACACGAATAAGTTTTGGGAACACGTCAACCGAGAGACTATACCACTGCATGTTGTTCTTCACTTTGATGGATTGCCACAACTAGCGACTTTGCTTTTCGCCAGCGGGGAGTTCCTGTTGAAGTTTTGAAGTATAGCAAATCCAGAACCATGATGAGAAACTGAGAGAATTTTCTTAACATGATGAAAAAGAAAGACTAATTCTAAAATTCCTTTTTCCCAATCTCTTGGATACCATTAAAAAAAAACCCCTTCATTTAAGTTTCTTAACATTAATTATAGGAAAAAATGAAAGCAATATTTCAAAATCTCTATTTCAATCCAAATTGGTAAGAAAATCTTCTTACTTGAGCAAAAAGATACTAATATTCGAGCTCATTAATAATTAGTCTCATGTAACTGTATAAACACTAAAGCATCAACCCTTTACTTCTGATTGTAATGTCCAGCCTTATTTTTCAGCCCCTTTTGTTGACTAATTACCAACCACCAGCCACCATTTTTACTGCATCTTTTGGGGAAGAAAGTCTACAGCAGCCAACCACCATTCTCTTAGCAACCAACTACCCAAATTAATTGAGAATTGTTGAAAATCTCATCTCCCGGATGGCTATAAAATGAGCCTAAATTTGTTTGTTTAAATACACCCAAGTGAGGAAAGAAACAGAGAGAGCAGAGAGAGTTGGAGAGGTTTTTTGTTTTGAGTTTGTAAATTCTCATTGTAAGATTCTATTTAAGTAAGAAATAGAATAGTTTTTCCTCTTATAACTCCTTTTTTGTGATCAGAGAATTACAACAAGTGGTATCAGAGCCAAAAATATTTTTCATATTGGCCCATGTAGTTTTTGGCATTTACAGATTGGTCCTAAAATTTTCAAAATATCTCATTACTTTTGAATTTTTCTGAGAGTCGGTTTTTTACTAGCGAATAGTCAAATCCACCAATTTTTATCGTTCCGAACGCAACGGTATACCCTGATTTGCCAAACTCAAACCTAATTTTGATCAAGCCATTGTGAAGTCAAAATGTCAATGGAGGAATCATCATCAGGAGCTATGATCAAGCTCACTGCCACCAATTACACATTGTGGAAGCCTCGGATGGAAGACCTTCTCAGTTGTAAGGATTTGTATGACCCCCTGGAAGCTAAAGGTGTGAACCCCGATCCTACCAAAGAGACTGAGTGGAAGAAGCTGAATAGAAAAACTATCGGTCAAATCCGACAATGGATTGATCATAGTGTCTTTCACCATGTGGCACAAGAGACAGACGCATATGACCTCTAGAAAACTCTGGAGGACATGTACCAAGCCAAGACTGCTCGAAACAAAGCCCTGTTGATGAGGCGAATGGTGAATCTGAAGTTAAAGAGTGGAACTTCAGTTGCTGAACACACCAGTGAATTCCAGAGCCTGGTGAACCAACTATCGTCTGTAGAGATGCCGCTTGGAGATGAGATGCAAGCACTTCTACTTTTGAGTTCTCTTCCTGACAGCTGGGAAACGCTAGTAGTGTCTTTTAGCAACTCAGCCCCTAATGGCCAACTTACTATGTCTATGGTCAAGGATGCCCTGTTTAATGAAGAAGCTAGGAGAAAGGATGTTGACAAGGATCACTCACATGCCCTTGTCACAGAGAATCGGGGAAGACAGCAAGGAGGCAATCGAGGCAGGTGGAGAGGCAGAAGCAAAAGTAGAGGCAGATCCACAGATGGAAGAAAGCCTACTTACAGGTGTTACCATTGTGGCATGGAGGGCCACTTAAAGAAGAACTGTCGAAAATTACTACGAGAGCAAGGTCAGAACAGTTCGCAGCTGAAAGATAAGGAAGGAGAGACATTAGTCACTATTTCTGGAGAGGTGGCTATCTGCTCTATCCGTGAGGAAACATGTCTTCAGGTTTCAAGCCAAGATGCTGAGTGGGTGGTAGATACTGCATCATCATACCATGCCACCCCATGCAAAGACTTCTTCACAACATACAAAGCTGGCGACTTTGGTGCAGTGAAGATGGAAAATACCAGTTCTTCTGAGATCGTAGGAATTGGTGATGTTCAGATACAAACGAACATCGGATGCAAAATAACCCTGAAGGATGTCCGACATGTGCCAGATCTTCGACTCAATCTTCTTTCTGGGATAGTCCTTGACAAACAGGGCTATGATAATCATTTTAGCAATGGCTAGTGGAAAATGATGAAAGGTGCTATGGTTGTCGCTCGAGGGCATATTTGTAGCACCTTGTACAAAACTCATGTGAAAATATGTGCAAACAGTCTCAATGTAGTGGAACGTGAGGCTTCTCAAAATTTGTGGCACCAGAGACTCGGTCACATGAGTGAGAATGGGTTATCTACTTTAACAAAGAAGGAGCTAATCAATGTTGCCAAGGAAGGTGCGCTAGATCCTTGCAATCACTGTCTATTTGGTAAACAACATAGAGTCTCTTTCAATTTCTCTTCGACGAGACGATCAGAGTTGCTCAGTCTGGTACACTCTGATGTTTGTGGACCCTTGGAGGTTGAATCACTAGGTGGTAACAAGTACTTTCTGACATTCATTGATGATGCTTCTCGAAAAGTATGGGTGTACTTCTTGAAGACAAAGGACCAAGTGTTGGATTATTTTAAACTGTTTCATGCCATGGTGGAGCGAGAAACAGGAAAGAAGCTGAAGTGTCTCCGCTCAGATAATGGAGGCGAGTACACTTCCAGAGAGTTCGATGCCTATTGCAGAAGCCACGACATTCGACATGAGAAGACGGTCCCACGCACCCCACAACACAATGGAATAGCAGAGAGAATGAATCGGACAATCATGGAAAAGGTCAGAAGTATGCTCAATATGGCTAAGCTGCCAAAGCCATTTTGGGGAGAGGCTGTGCGAGTCGTCTGCTACCTGATAAACAGGTCACCATCAGTACCATTGAATTTTGAAATTCCGGAGAAAGTATGGTCCGGCAAAAATCCTTCATACTCTCACCTGAGAGTATTCGGTTGTTTAGCCTTTGCACATGTATCCAAGGAGCTAAGACAAAAGCTCGATGCAAGGACTACTCCATGCATCTTTATAGGGTATGGAGATGAAGAATTTGGATACAGGTTATGGGATCCAAAGACTAAGAAAGTCATCAGAAGCAGAGATGTAGTGTTCCATGAAAACCAGACATTGGAAGACATTGAAAATCCCATAATGTCTCCTAATCCTAAATTCAGTGCCCAGAATATTGCTCTAGATCCAACACCATTACAATTCATCATAGATGATGACGACTTGCATGAGAAAATGCCAGAAGCAGAACATGAGGATGATGAAGAGGGTATTGATCAGAGGGAGTCACAACCATCTTCACCAGAAGTCGTCGAATCATCACATCAACCAGATGATGGTGCACTTCCTGGAACCAGTAATTCACAAGTACGAAGATCTGAACGAGAACGAATTCCGTCAACAAGATATTCAGAGTCTGAGTACATTCTACTTACTGATGAAGGGGAGCCAGAAAGCTTTGAGGAAGCACAATCTCATGGAGACAGAGACAAATGGATACAAGTAATGCAGGAAGAGATGGAGTCATTGCAGAAGAATCAAACATATGACTTGGTCGAGGTTCCGAAGGAAAAGAAGGCACTGAGGAATAAATGGGTTTTCAAGCTCAAGAAAGATGGTAGTGGAAAGGTGGTGAAACATAAAGCTCGTTTGGTAGTCAAAGGATTTCTACAAAAAAAGGGAATTGACTTTGACGAAATCTTTTCACCAGTTGTAAAAATGGCCTCAATTCGAGTTATTCTCGGATTAGTAGCCAGTTTGAATCTAGAGCTTGAACAGATGGATGTCAAGACAGCATTTCTTCATGGTGATTTATGTGAAGAAATTTATATGGAGCAACCAGATGGTTTTGAAGTTTCAGGAAAAGAGAACTTCGTTTGCAAGCTAAAGAAAAGCTTGTATGGTCTTAAGCAAGCACCAAGGCAGTGGTACAAAAAGTTTGACTCTTTCATGGTGAGTCAAGGCTATAAAAGAACAGCTGCAGATCAATGTGTTTATATTCAAAGATTTTCAGATGGAAATTTTGTTGCTCTTCTATTGTATGTAGACGACATGTTGATCGTTGGACAAGATGCAACAAAAATCAGCCAGCTGAAGAAGGAACTCTCTAAGTCCTTCGACATGAAGGAATTAGGTCCAGCTCAACAGATTTTGGGAATGCACATAACTCGAGATAGGAAGAATAAGAGGTTATGGCTATCTCAAGAAAAATATGTTGAACGAGTGATCAAGAGATTCAACATGCATGATGCCAAACCTGTCAGCATTCCACTGGCAAATCACTTCAAGTTGAGCAAGAAGTCATGTCCCTCATCCAAGAAAGAGATAGAGGAGATGTCATTGGTACATTATTCTTCAGCAGTTGGAAGCCTGATGTATGCAATGGTATGTACCAGGCCAGATATTGCTCATGCAGTGGGCATGGTAAGTCGTTTTCTCTCTAATCCTGTAAAGGAACATTGGGAGGCAGTCAAGTGGATTCTCAGGTACCTTAAGGGTACATCAAAGACATGTTTGTGCTACGGGGGAGCTGATCCAATCTTGGAAGGTTATACAGATTCAGATATGGCCGGAGATCTTGATAGTAGAAAATCTACTTCAAGATTTCTTTACACTTTTTCAGGGGGAGCTGTGTCATGGCAGTCAAGACTACAGAAGTGTGTTGCGTTATCCACAACAGAAAAAGAATATATTGCAGCAGCGGAAGCTGGTAAAGAAATGTTGTGGTTAAAGCGATTTCTTCAAGATTTAGGGATCAAGCACGAAGATTATAAAGTATATTGTGATAGTCAAAGTGCGCTGGATTTGAGTAAGAACTCAATGTATCATTCTCGGACAAAGCACATTGACATCCGCTATCATTGGATACGAGAGGTGATGGATCAACAACTGTTGAGACTAGTAAAGATCCATACAAGTGAGAATCCGGCAGACATGATGACGAAGGTGGTTCCAAGAGAAAAGTTAGAGCTATGCAGAGACATAGCTGGGATGGTTATCAAATAACAAATCACTTCAGATGCGGCTGGAGGGGGAGAATTGTAATGTCCAGCCTTATTTTTTAGCCCCTTTTGTTGACTAATTACCAACCACCAGCCACCATTTTTACTGCATCTTTTGGGGAAGAAAGTCTACAGCAGCCAACCACCATTCTCTTAGCAACCAACTACCCAAATTAATTGAGAATTGTTGAAAATCTCATCTCCCGGATGGCTATAAAATGAGCCTAAATTTGTTTGTTTAAATACACCCAAGTGAGGAAAGAAACAGAGAGAGCAGAGAGAGTTGGAGAGGTTTTTTGTTTTGAGTTTGTAAATTCTCATTGTAAGATTCTATTCAAGTAAGAAATAGAATAGTTTTTCTTCTTATAACTCCTTTTTTGTGATCAGAGAATTACAACACTGATGAATAAAGATAAAGCATAATTCGTAAAGAGTTAGTCTCGCAGTTATCTAGCAAACCAACAGACCTACAACTTATGCTCTCAAATAATTCGGATATACTCAAATAAAGAATGTAAGGAGCGCTGCTAGAACTTCAAACAAAGTATTCAGATAACTTTTTCAAATGTAGATTGAGTTAATATATACACACACACACACACACACTATCAACTAAAGAACATTAGAACAAATATTGAATCCCAGAAACCATCTTGTTTTTATTTCATTTTAATTTTTTTTAAGAGTCCAACAAGTCTACACTGTTCAACAAGAATCTATTTTTTTTTATTTTTTTACAAAAAATGTTAGGTGTACATCTACTTTGACATTTAATGTGTTGTTAAAAAATGGTTGACAGAAAAAATGTTTATTTTTTTAAAAATGTCTAATGGTGTGTCGTTACGTGACAAAGTATAAAGAATGATGTACATGTTGCATGATTGATTTTTTCATTCTCGAGATGATCAAATGTGAGCTGTACAATGTTAGAGCAAATTGAGGATATATACCAAACAAGAGCTTAGCATCTTGCTAATCCATCATGCTTCAGAAAATTAAAGAAGTGCCAGTACTTAAATAACAACGTACGGAAGCATTTGTTAAAATAATCCGTCAAAAAAAATATTAATTTAATTATTTGTTTACCATGGAGGAAATCCTTCAGTATTTAAATATCCTTGTTTGAAAAATAACAAAAAATAACTTAAAAGTCATTGTCCAAACTTCATTAATCTCCTGTTTGGTTCAACAAAAAAATTAATTAAAATTTAAGTTAAAGTTGACTATGAATTTTAACTACGTATTTTATAGAACCCACAAATTTCCAACCACACATTTCATCAATTTTTATCAAAGTCTATTAAAAAATTGATTTTTATCTAAATCAAACGGGGGCTAAATTTCACAAATTTGGATCAAATTTTAACGTAACCGACTTATGTACCAACAAGCATTTATATTTGTTTTGCCTAAGAGTTTAAAAAATGTGGAGAAATACAAATTAATAAAGGAAATCACTACGCCAAAAATTAGCTTTTGCAACATTCGATAATTAAGTGTTGCTATAGGGGTCTATCGCAACATTTTGATAAGTGAATGTTGCAATTGGTTAGTATAATTAAGTTTTAGCAACATTTTATAAATAAATGTTGCAAAAATTGTATTTTATAAATAAACGGTCAGTTTTCTATCCTTCATACATCCCAATCGAAAACCCCCAAATCTTCAAGGTTTCACCCAACTGTGGAGTCGTCCGTCGATCGCCGACCACCCACCGTCACCGACACCGCGGAATGCACATGATTATAGAAACTAGAAAGTAACTTCTTTAAATAGTCGTGTGGAAGGAAGGAACATCCATTCCAATTTCCATCTGCCGACTGCTATAAAAGTGGATCTGAAGGAAAATTAGAAATATCTTTGTGACTCTGTGCTTCAACCTTCGACCTTGAGGTACATAAACATTAAGGAGTCATTTTCTCTGAGATTGAAATTGATTTTTTTTTCTTCATAGCACCGAGAACTTGTATCTATGTTGGAATTTTTCTTCTGAGATTGAAATTTTGCTTTCTATGTTGTTCGAACTAGACGTGAGTGTAATTTTTTGGTAATTTGCACAGTTGTAATCGTGCTGTTATATTTGGAATTCTGAAGTTACGACATCTAATGGGTGTGTGGTAGAGATTAAAATCGAATTAAAACTGAAAATATAGCCGTTATGGTTGACTTTTATTAGACGGATGGGACCCAATAACGGCCATATTTTCAATTTTAATTGGATTTCAAGCCATACCAAACAAGCTACTAATTTCTTGTTAGGTTTAATGGATTTTTTTTATTTTTTTTTGACATTTATGATACAATTTGGATTCTCGATTGGGATGATATTGTTTTTATCTTTTTTTTTTTTTTAAATTTCTATACTTTCTCCTAATCAAAGAAATGACACTCTTATGCCCCTGCAGTATTAGATTTTAATTGGTGGATCAACTCTCGATTTACAAGTTCTGCTAGGTTTCTTTTGAACTTTTGCTGGGTTCTTTTTTCGAAGTATTGAATTTTATTTTGCTTCTGTTCTGAAAATCAAAGTGGGTTCTTCTATTTGTTGTTGTTGATGTTTTGGTTCTTTTTCTTTAATTCTTTCGCTTCATCTGCATTTTTGTAGCTTGAGTGTCAAGCATTTTTTTAATTCTGCCATCTTTTTTTTTTTTTGGCAAATTAGTTGTGGACGAAAAAGAGCACTTGTGACATTGATCTGTATAGAAAAGATGGCAGTTTCATACTTGCATTTTAATGATAACTAATTGCAAGCTTAGTATAGCAACAACTTTTCATGACATTCTGATCATACAAGGTAACTTGGAAGCAATGTAATAATAAATGTTTATTCGACTACGTATGGCTTTTGTCCACTTCACCGTCACAAAACTATGACTTAAATTATTTTCCTTGAGTAAGTAAAAATTACCTTTCTTGTGCTTGATCATTACTATTTTTTGCATAAAGTTTGTTTACGTTGCTTAAGCGTATGTGCTACTATTGACTTACCCAACTGGGTTTACAGTAAAACCTAGAAATCAATACAAAGAGTGAAATTCATAATGCTAATTGGTTCTTGCTCAGTTTATTTGATTAATGCTTTCAAATTTCATTTTGAGGTGTAGTTTTTGTCCGCTGCTCATAGATTAAGCATTCTCATGGCTGATTCAGAAGAAAATAATGCATTGTTTCCTATTTTTATTTTGTCAATGATTGCCTTGCCTTTAGTGCCTTATACAATTCTGAAGTTATTCTGTGCTGCTTCAAAGAAAACAAAATGCATCAACTGTGAGTGTTCTGATTGCTCTAAATCAGGGAAATACCGTAAATCAGTTTTCACACAGGTCTGTTACCTTTTGCTCATTTAACACACTCTTCTATTTACTGTGTGGTATAGATATATTATAACTTTAGCTTCAAATTTACATTTGCTGATTATGGGCGTCTCAACATGTGAAAACTTGACTCTTGTGCTGCTATGGGTTATCATGGCTATTCTTGTTTTTTATTACATAAAGCACATGAATAGTGAGGTACACACTGACCAATCCATGATATGTTTATACATCTGAACATGATTTTTCTGTACTTACTTTGAAACATTCTGTCATGTTTATCATGTATATCTATCATGTGCTTGTATTTCTTCAATTATGGGACAATAGATTTGTTTGAGAGTAATGCTTTATTGGTTAACTCATATTCAAGTTTTTGAGCCGTTTAAAATCCTTGGATTAAAACCCAGAGCTTCAGATTCCGAAATTAAGAAGGCATACATGAGACTTTCTATCCAATACCATCCTGATAAGAATCTGGACCCAGGTTCTTCTAATTATTTAGTTCAGATATGATATTTTAAGTTCAAATGTTATAGAAATCTTCTCCTTACCTGAAGTTGCCATTAAATTATGATTATTTTGAAATTTCAGCTGCTCAAAAGTACTTTGTGGAGTCAATATCCAAAGCTTACCAGGCTCTGACAGATCCAATTTCCAGTGAGAATTATGAAAAGTATGGCCATCCCAATGGTAGACACGTAAAATATCACTGGGAGGAAAATGTTTTCTTGTACATCTGGATTAAAGTTGAATGAAAAGAAAACCTTGACATTATGATTTCTTGATTTAGGGGTTCCAAATGGGAATTGCTTTGCCACAGTTTCTTCTTAATATTGATGGCGCATCTAGTGGGATATTGTTAATTTGGATTGTTGGGGTCTGTATAATGTTGCTACTTGTGGTGGCTGTTGTATATCTTTCAAGATCTTCAAAATATACTGGAAATTATGTCAAGAATGACACACTGGGTGCCTATTTCCATTTAATGAAACCTTCCTTGGCCCCAAGGTATGTGTTATTAGAAAAATATGTTGTTATTGTCATTCTTCTAGGTAACTTAAATTAATAGGATAATTATATACAGATATGTCAGATCATTTTTCACTAAGGATTAACCTAATGAATCTTTACGTTATTATCTCTATCTAAATATCCACTAACCAGAAAAACTTGGTGAATTTGAATTAGAGATATTCTGTTTCTTTATCAAAAAATTGTTATTAAAATAGTTGCTCATAGAAACTAAAAAATAGTTTTCTTATTCTATGCTGACAATGGTCATGTTCCATTTTGAATAGAGGTGAAGTCACTCACAGTAATGTTAGCACACTGTTCACATAGATCTGTGTCACCGCAACATTGGAAATAAGGACTGTTTGAGAACTTCGATGAATTTCCCTCATTTTTGTGAAACTTAATATCTTTGTAGTTGATTTTATCATGTCATACCACCTGATATATATCATTGACTTGTATGCCACCATGATGCCTTTTAATTTGCAGCAAAGTTATGGAAGTCTTCATTAAGGTTGCTAAATTTGTGGAGATTCCCGTTAGGAGATCTGATGATGAACCCTTACAAGAACTTTTTATGGGAGTAAGAAGTAAGTTGAACCTGGACCTTAAAAACATTAAAAAGGAGCATTAACTTTGTCTTCATTTGTCCAATCATGTTCTTCTATTTAGTTCTATTTTGTACGCATATATCTCCCATCATGTTCTTCTGTTTACTTATTGATTTTCCAAGAACTGGAAAACAGCATTAACTATATTGTTAGTGTAAGTGTTATGCCCTAGGTCCAATCAACTTTGGACATAAGCACTTTTAATGTATATATAACCGATGCATATTTATGGCAATATCTATTATTTATGTCAATTAATATTCTAATTAATTAAATAATAGAATCCGTAGATTCAAGTGTTAATCACAAGGAGTTGTGATTGTGAGATACGAATTACATATGACTGAATCTTAAATCATCCGTGGTCGTATGTAATAACGGGATACGGATATCGTTATTACGGATAGACCGTCACGTGTGCATTTTACTTATGAAGTAAGTAGTTGATCTTACAAATTAAAGTGTGGAGACACTTGAATGAACACGTGATGTTTTGTTATAGAACAAAACATTGGGGACCCGCTGAGAGATTCCAATGGAAAACTATCTGAGTGTCAGTTGTTAATCTCTAACGTTCGTAGTGGAATTGGTCTTTTTGACTTGAGGGTCATCATAGTGCTTTATGTGAGGACAGTCATGTTTTGGTGATATCGGATGTGCTCTGTCAAGGTCGCTAATACGGCATTGTTCGGGTATGTCAAGAATCATTATTAAGGTTGTGAGAGATCATAGAGGATTCGGTAAAAACTCTTAGATTAGTAAGAGAATTATGATCTAATTTCATCCAGTGTAAGTTGATTAATGAAATCCTTGCAAGGTGAACTCATAAGCGGAAAAGAGTTTTTCGATTAATTGACTAACAGTAGGGGATAAAAGATTTGATCGATAATTGAGATTGATCTCACGCCATAATCTCGTTAATGATCGGGAATCATATTGACGAATGGATTATAGTTTCACGGTAACGAACAAGTTTGGTTTTGTCAAACCACGTGACATTTCCGTCACATGTATTGCCGTGACACATTGCTAGACGTCAATCTGGGACGACTGGAAATGTGAATTGATGATAAATTAAAGGGGTATTTTAAGTTATCAATTTTGATTAGATCAAATAATAATGTACCGTTAGACATCTTGATCGGGAACCTAATGGGTCACACAGAAAAAAGAATCAGAAGAATGAGATTTACCAGTTAATTAATTGACAAGTGTGGTAACTTAATTAATGAGTTGCATTATTAATAGGCCGAATGTAATTAATTGCATTAATTAATTCATGGACCGGATTTAATTAATTGGATTAATTAAATGTTGGAACGGGTTAAGTTAAGAGATTGGCCAGCCTATTTGGAATTATATTAATAGGCTGTTAGGGTTTGAAAAACAGCATGGATTATTCATTATTTCTTGCTAGCACGAGAAAGAAAAATCCTAGCCGTCATTCTTATTCTCTGTGTGAATCACCATTGGAGGCTGGACAAATTGGACAGCCTTGGATTGTAGATCGTGGTCATTGGATTTCGTGAATCAGCAAAAGAGTTTGCAGAATTCATCAAGGTATTATTATAACACCAGTTTCTAATCTAAACAAATGTAGATCCTGGTTTGCGCGAATCGAAAGCTTTACTTCCGCGCGCATGATAAGTTAGGTTCCCAACGTGGTATCAGAGCCTATTTGTGTTTGTTAGAAAATTGTTTTGCATTGTTGAACAATCAAAAAGTTGATTGTTTAATTTTTCATATTATAATAAAAAAAAAAAAAATATTTTCCATCTTTTTAAAAAATCTGTTTGAAAGATGATAAAATATTTTGGATCGAAAAAACAAAAAAAAAAAATGTGGTTGAAGGAGAAGCCGGCGACTTCCGCCGCCGCCGGCACGGGCACGGGCGGGAGCTGCCCGTTCGACGGCTGAGTGCAGCGGCGTGCGTTAGACGCCGCTGCCCACAGACAGCAGCAATCGCGGAGACGGCGACGGCTGCCTACAGCTCCCTGACGCTGCTGTATTGTACAGCAGCGTCGCGACCACGTTGTCGGAAGCAGCGTTGCGACGCTGCTGCAGTTATTAGTGCGCCGCACAGCGCACGTTCTCTGATGCGGCGCCGGCAGTGGTTTAGCCGGCGCCGCCTGAGAGATTTTAAAAAAAAGAAAAAAAAAAGGGTTTTTTTTTTTTTTTTTTTTTTTTTTTTTTTTTTGGTGATTGGAGGCGGGGGCCCCTCCTGCAATTTGTAAGATTGCAAGCCCCCGCCTGCAATTATGAAAAAAGGGTCAATTTGCCAATTTTTAAATGGAGCCCTGTCATGCAATTTTCGGAAGTAGAAGGGTTCTTTTAATTTAAACTGGGTCAAATTTTTTGCAATTTTCAAAATGTTTTTTGAAATTTAAATTATTAAAATGGTTTTTAATTTTATTTTAAATGGGTTTTGAACCCAGTATTGATCAGATTTTGACCCGTTTAAAAATTTTATTTAAGAGTTGGCGGACTTTTTATATTTTCGTTAAAATTGGATTTTAACTTAAGTATTAAATTTTGACCCTAAATTGATTTTTATTTTATTTAGGAGTTTTATCCTAAATGTAATATTAATGCAATAAATTAGAGTTATCTAATCTAATATTATTAAAATTTTGATTTTTAATTTTAAATTATATTCACCTAATATATTCTTGAAATTAAGTTGACTCTAATTTGACATTTTCAATGAAATTTGATTTTTAATTTAAAATTGTCTGCGCCCTAAAAATTTTCTTAGAATAAGAGTTGGACTCGAATTTTGTATGTAATTTAAAAAAATTTTTGATTTTAATTAAATAAGTTGCCCTAATTTATCTTGAATTTGGGTTTGGACTCTAATTTTATATTTATTAAAATTTGATTTTAAATTAAATTTAATCGCCTTTTAAGTTTTGAAAATTAGAGTTGGACTCTTATTTGATATTTAATTTAGAATTTCGATTTTTAATTAAATTTCTATTTTAAAACTTTTTTTTTTTTTTTTTTTTTAAATTTGATATTTAATTAAAATTTGATTTTTAATTAGAAATATTCCCATTAATAGTGGAATAGAATGAGATTCTAATATTATATATAAATTAAAATTTGATTAATTAAATAGTAGACCGGGTTAAATTTAAGAAATTTAAAAAAATATTTGATTAATTGATTATTTAATTTTTCCGATCCAATTTGTCTAAATTAAAATTAAAAAAAAAAAAAAAAAAAAAAAAAAAAAAAAAAAAATAATATTATATGTATATAAGAATGTATTTAAATATGAATGGTTTACTAGTGGATGATTATGGACTCGACCATTGGATGGGTTGAATTGGTTAGTTTTATTCTTTGTTGTTATTATGGGCTGCGAGCTCTAATTTATATTGGACCTGCGAGTTCCGTTATTTTTTTTTTTATTGTTTTATTTTTTTATTATTATGGACCTGCGCGTCCAATATATTTAGGCTTGCGTGCCAACTAGTATAGGATACAAGTTTCAGCTGGACTAATTGAAGGTACAAGAAGAGGAGGAGACAATAGAGATGGAGCATTGTATGAATAAATGCTATACCCCCTAAGAGCTGACCAACTAGTCTTCCTGATGGCTCCCGGAAGAATAGATAGTATAAGTCCATAATCGTCCACATATTTATATGTATGTTATTTGCATGCCTAGAGGGTATAATAAGATATATATATTATTACGATTTGAGACCTGTTGATGGCGAAAACCCCTCGTTGAAAAATATTAAGGTCATTTTTTTTATTGCCTTCCATGATTATAGTAAAACTAGAAACCAATCGATTCAGTTGAGTACACTGAAAGCTGGTTTATTAGGGATTTGTTTGACACTATGAAATATTAGATTATTTCTGAATGATGGGTTGACTTAACTAAAACTTATGCTTTTGTTTGAGTACACTAAGGGAGATAAATTTTAGAGCATGTTAAATATTTAAAGTCAATATTATATAGCCTCATCAGTATAGTGAAAAACGAGAGATTTAAATCGATCTCAGCTTGTTTAGTACACTCAAGGCTGGTCTATTGGGGATATGTTTGACACTAATGGAAATAATAGATTATTTTGAGATGATGGGTTTGACTTAACTAAAATTTATCTTTTGTTGAGTGCACTCAGGAGATTGAAGTTTTGGAGGCATGTTAAGCTAACACATAAGATGTGTGAAGACAAAAAAGTTGTCAGGTTTTTTTAAATGGAATCGGGGGGAGTGGTATGAGATACAATTGATAATTAGTATCTACCAAATGTTTTTAGTAGATTTGTTGAGTACACTCAAGGTTTTAATATAATAAATGGGATCCCAGCCCACTGGGAATCAATTATGGATTCTATAAATTTATGTGAGAGGGTCATAAATTTGAGTTAAACAGTGGGAGCGAAATTAATTTAATAAAAGACCATATTAAATTAATTGATGCATTTTATATATTATTCTTTTACTTTTCGTCGTTTACATTTATTGAATCTTGAGTAACCATATGTATTTGAGAGGCATACTGTATGCCAACAACCAAACCAAATTTTCTTGATTGGCACCCCAATCTGAGAATTGTTCTCATGCATGATAATTGATTATGTCCTTGAGTAGCCCTTTCCAGAGACACTCGTTGATGACTCAATAAAGGAAGATGTGGCTGCTATAATAAACACAGTGATGACGATAGTACTGCAACATGTGTGATGTTTGCGACTATGTCACCTGAGTTACAAAAACAACATAAGAGTATAGATGCTAACACATGATTTTCATCTCAAAAGTGTTGAATGATAAATAATCACGTGTGGAAAGATATGAGATTTCCTAGCAACTATACCAGTGTATAATGGCAGAAGATTCTCCGGCCAGTTCTGGTGTGCTGAAGACGTTGACCACTTTGAGAAGTTATCTCAATTGAGCTCAATCATGAACAATGAACTAAGTATGACTTGGTTCTACAATCTTTGCCAGTAGGTTATTCATGACTAATCATGAATTTAACATGGATAAATTCGAATGCACACTTATTGAGTTGCTGAACATGCTTAAGACTGTTAAGCCCAATATCTATGTTTGTAGTGGGCAAATCTTAGTCATAGATTCCTGTAGGGAAGTCTAAAGGATGTTTTGGAAAAACAACCAAGATGGCTAAGACAGTTAAAGCAAACAAGGACAATACTAAATCTAATGACCATTATTATCATTTTGGAATGATATGTCATTGGAAAGAAAATTGCAAGGCTTATATCTACTTCATTAGTTTCATGGGTATTGGATACCAGATATGGATCTCATATTTAAATAAATATGCAGAAACTAAACATAAGCAGATCACTGCAAAAGGGGAAGAAGTTGACATGTATGTTGAATATGAGCAAATGTTGCTGCATTGCCTATAAGAGCTATTTCTTACCTTTGCCTTTAGACTTAATATTAGAATTAGAGAAATATTGTTTTGTTCTTTCCATTACCAAGAGCATTAAATAAATTTCATGTTTGGACATGAATTATTTTAACGTTAAGGACAATTGTTGTTCCTTTTATCTTGATAAGATCTTAATGGTCATGGTAAATTACAAAATGATATTTATATTCTAAACATTGAGTATTCTATAATGAGTATAGATACCGAAAGGCATAAAAATGATAATCTGAATAACACCTACATCGGCATTGCAGATTTGGTCATATAAATGAAAATGCAATTCCAAACTTACATGGAGATGTACACTTGGGTCAAATGATTTTGAATTATTTGACAAATGCAAAATATGTCTGTTAAGCATAATGACCATATCTCCTTTTACTTGAAAAGGAGAAAGATCTGTATAATTACTGAGTCTAATACATAGTGATGTATGTGGACACATATCAATCAATGCTAGATAAAGTTTCTCTTATCTCATCACATTTACTAGACGGCTATTTCAGAAATGGTCATGTATATTTGATGAAATTCAAGTATGAACCTTTTGAAATGTTCAAGGGATTCAAACTAGAAATTGAGAAACAAATAGGTAAATAAATTCTCACACTAAGATTTGATCGATGTGGAGAATATCTAAAATGTAGAATTTTAGATTATCTAAAAGAGAATGTGATTCTCTCGCAGTGGATTCCTCTACATGCATTGCAACATAATGATGTATTTGCAATGTGGAATCATGTACTATTAGATATAGTGCAATAAGGACAAGCCATGCAAATGCTTCAAAATCGTTTTGAGATCATGCACTGATTGCCACGTGCCACGCACTAATCGTGTCCCATCTAAATCGGTTAACAAAACTCCATACGAGTTATGGAAAGACAGAATGCCCCATTTTTCTCATATGAAAGATTGGAGCTGTGACGCTTATGTGAAGCGCACTGAATCGGATAAGTTTGAAACTAAATTCGATAAACATATATTTGTAGGATATTCAAGAGACAATTGGATATCAATTCTATAATCTCATTGAGAAGAAGAAGTTCATCTCAAGACATGTCATACTCCTAGAGAAAATGTTTGTTCTAGGAGAGGACAGTGGGAGTAGAGTAAATCTTGAAAGAGTTCAAAGATTCACAGATATAGTTAACCAAGTAGATAACCTGAGCATGATCCCAAAGTATTGAGGGACATACTCTTGATCAGAAAGTGGAGACTCCTGAGGACACGACAGCTCCATGTAAATCTTGTAGGATCATTCGACCTTCTGGAAGGTAAGAATCCATGATTATTAATCTAGCATTACTAATCAAAGATGATGAACCTACTAATTATGCATAAGCAAAGTCAAGTGTTGACTCGCTGACATGACATAAGGCTATGATATCCGATATGAACTTAATGTTGCCAAGGTTTGGACCTTGGTCAACCCGCCTAATGGATTATAACCCATAGGTTGTAAATGAGTTTACAAAAAATTTTTAATATGGATTAAAATAAGCCTTTTGGAGCTGAAATATTCGATTTGATATAAAAGTCAAAATGTTTGATTTTATCAAAAATGAATTGTGTGTTTAAAAGAAGATAGTGGGAGCATTGTCGCGTTCCTAATATTATATGTATGAGACATATTAACAGGAAACAACGTCTTTATATTTCAATTGTTGAAATTATGGTCGTTAAATAATTTCTTCATAATAGATATGTGATAAATAGCTTGATCTATAGAGATAGATCTATAAGATTGCTTAACTCATCCAGATCTATATAGATAAAATCTTAAGAAGATTTTATATGGAGAAAATGAATGCTAACTTCTAGTCAGACTAGAATGATAGCATATTTCAATTAGGATATTGGTTTACTCTTAAGCGATATGTTGGAAAGGTTCCAAATCGAAAATCATCGTTGATTCAATGATAGAAGCCTTATACATCACTGCTTTAGAAAGCAACAAAAGTTGTTGTCTGGGTCAAAGTGTTCATTAATGAACTTGGAGTAGTTCCTAACATTGTTGATCACATGCTTCTGTATTGTGATAAAAGTGGAGCCATCGTGCAAACGAGGGAACTAAGGTCTCATCACTGATCCAAACATGTGTTAAGGTAATATTATCTCATTGGAAAGATAATACAATGAAATGACGTAAAGAAAGAATGAATTCCCACGAGTTATTAAATTGCAGATCCATTGACAAAGAGTTGTCGCAGTATAAACATGATTGTCATGTAGACTCTTATGACATAAGATACATAAGGGATTGGATCTAGTGCAAGTGGGAGTTTGTAAGTGTTATGCCCTAGGTCCAATCAACTTTGGACATAAGCACTTTTAATGTATATATAACCGATGCATATTTATGGCAATATATATTATTTATGTCAATTAATATTCTAATTAATTAAATAATAGAATCCGTAGATTCAAGTCTTGTTGATTTGTTAATCACAAGGAGTTGTGATTGTGAGATACGAATTACATATGACTGAATCTTAAATCGTCCGTGGTCGTATGTAATAACGGGATACGGATATCGTTATTACGGATAGACCATCACGTGTGGCATTTCTTACTTATGAAGTAAGTAGTTGATCTTACAAATTAAAGTGTGGAGACACTTGAATGAACACGTGAATGTTTTGTTATAGAACAAAACATTGGAGACCCGCTGAGAGATTCCACATGGAAAAC
The DNA here is from genome assembly GCA_019097785.1 of Fraxinus excelsior. Classification (NCBI taxonomy): domain Eukaryota; kingdom Viridiplantae; phylum Streptophyta; class Magnoliopsida; order Lamiales; family Oleaceae; genus Fraxinus; species Fraxinus excelsior. Next base: position 10,300,846 of record CM032631.1, on the reverse strand, counting down.
TATCTGAGTGTCAGTGGTTAATCTCTAACGTTCGGTAGTGGAATTGGTCCTTTGACTTGAGGTCATCATAGTGCCTTATGTGAGGACAGTCATGCTTTGGTGATGTCAGATGTTGCTCTGTCAAGGGTCGCTAATACGGCATCGTTCGGGTATGTCAAGAATCATATGAAGGTTGTGAATGATCAATAGAGGATTCGTCACTCTTAGATAGTAAGAGGTTACGATCTACATTTCATCCAGTTAAGTTGATAATGAAATCCTTGGCCAAGGTGAACTCATAAGTCGGAAAAGAGTTTTCGACTTACATTGACTTAACAGTAGGATAAAAGATATGATCGATAATTGAGATTGACTCACGTCCATATCTCGTAATTGATCGGATCATATTGACGAAGGGATTATAGTTTCACGGTCAACGAACAAGTTTGGTTTTGTCATGTCACGTGACATTTCCAGTACATGTATTGCCCTGACCACATTGCTAGATGTCAATCTGGGACGGACGAAATTGAATTGATGATAAATTAAAAGTGGTATTTTAATTTATCAATTTGATTAGATCAAAATAATAATACACCGTCATTAGACATCGTGATCGGGAACCTAATGGGCTCACACACAAAAGAGAAATCAAAGAATGATATTTACCAATTAATTAATTGCAAGTGTTGGATAATAATTACTTGAGTTGCTTATTAATAGGCCCGAATTAATTAATTGGCTTAATTAATTCATGGACCGCATTTAATTAATTTGATTAATTAAATATTGGACCGGTTAACGTTAAGAGATGGGCCAGCCCTTTGGACTTATATTATAATCTGTTAGGTGTTTGGAAAACCATCACTGGATTATTCATTATTCATGCCCTAAGGCACGAGAAAAGAAAACCCTAGCCGTCATTCTTATTCTCTGTGTGGATCACCATTGGAGGCTGGACAATTGGACAGCTTGGATTGTAGATCGTGATCATTGGAGTTCATGAATCAGCAAAAGAGTTTGCAGAATTCATCAAGGTATTATTTCTATCACAGTTTCTATCTAAACATAAAGCAGATCCTTGTTTGGGAATCGAAATTTGCTTTTTACTTCCGCTGCGCATTGATTAAGTAGGTTCCCAACAGTTAGGTAGTGCCTAATTTTAGAGGAAGTTCATCATAAAGGAGTCCATATCTAATCTCATCAAGCTAAGTATTTTTATTAACCTTCAAAGTAATAATATCTAGAGGTTCTAAGCATTCTAAGCTTTTAAGAGGTTAAAGAGTGTATATCAATATTTTAGATAGACAAAGGTGGAAAACAATTTACCATACCTCACATCCGGCCTCTAGAGCAAGTTTAAAGAAGCGAAGAGATATTTTGTGCTTTGAAGCTGATTTAGAGAGCTTAATCTGAGATAACCAATAAGAAGATGATGATAAAACGCAGAATTTCTTTTGACTTGATGATAAAGAAACATCATAAACTGGTGTGTTATTCTTTCCTTGGTTGACTGCAGACCTCCACTCTAGCTTCATAAATTGGGGCAACTAGAGCTTTCCCTTGTCATTCCGCCACCGCTGGAAATTCAAATGTAGAAGAATCAGAATTTAACTTAAAACACACCAATGCTCGTCTTTCTCTATAGAGATAATTCTGGAATTTTACTTCTTTTGTTTGGTTTGGATCCTTAGAGATAAGACCTGCTCCTTCAAGTATTCAATTAGGCAGTCTATTCTGTTTGTCCATCCAAAGGTTTCATTTAGGCAGTCTACTCTGTTTTGTGATTTTGTTCGATTCATTGATGCATCTAGAAATCAAATTAAATATTTTATGCCAAAGAGAAAATAGAAAGAAAATGACAGAATAGCAGTATACCATCATAATCAATGTCTTAGCAATCAATGTCTTGAAACAAATCAAGAGTCCATTCCATGCTAATATTATTTTTAAGAAATCTATTATCCAAATTAAGTAGTAAATAATTGGACAAATTTTGAAACTGCACTACTCATTTTCTTCTTCTGGTTCATCATTTTCTTCTGTTATTGGTTGAATTTTTGATGGAATAATCTGTTGCTTTATACCAATTATGTTCATAACTAGTGACAAAGATTAAGATTGGGCAAGAAAATACTAGGATTACAATCTCTTCCATGGTTTCTGAGCCTTGAAATATGGGATGAAAATTGACAAAAGGAATTGTACAACATTAATTGGTTTTTCTTTTTCTTTGATTCTATGAAATGATCTGAAATGTCATGATTTGCATGTAGACAGTTTAGTAGGTGAGTTGTTTAGTGGATTGATGAATTGGAATAACTTAGTATTATTTTCTGCATTTTTAGAATATGAATCTGTATATCCACTTCATTATTTGCTTTATTTATTTTCAATTCCTTAACACTAAGTACAAAGTTATAAGAAACAGATTTCGTACTGATTTTGAATCCTATTTTTCCCACCAGAAAAGTTAACACAAGTGCTGGAAGCAGAAGGAGATTCTGCAAAGTTCCTGCCTCTACAATCTTTCCCCGATCAAGCCAGTTGAGCAACTCATTTTTTGATGTTATATGGAATGTCAATCCAGCTTTAATATGAATTATTCCACTCTTTTGTACTCATTGGAATGATAGAAAAGATGTTTTTGATGTTGGGTCGATATTTTAAACTGGAAACATGTATAATGAAATTATTTTGAATATTGCACAATGTATATGCGAGTTGAATATTGCATGGTTTAATTAGTTTCAATGCAAGAGCATATTTTTCCATTTTAATTATGATTTTTTATATTTTTTGATCACTTGTGTCTCTTGTATTTATTCATGGTAAAAATTACAAAATCTGTAATTAGGTTGTAACGTGCAAAATAAAGAATATGATTTTCCGTAGCGTAATATGCATATATTAAAAATGCGAATTAATTTTTAAAAAATATTAAAATCAAAAAATGCTGCAAAAGAAACGTTTAAAAAACGCTGCAAAAGAAACGCTGCAAAAAAGGGAGTCTACCGCAATGTTTAAAAAACGCTGCAAAAGAGGGTCTACCACAACGTTCAAAAAACGCTGCAAAAGGGTGTCAACCGCAACGTTCAAAAAACGCTGAAAAACGCTGCAAAAGGGGGTCTACCACAACGTTCAAAAAACGCTGCAAAAGGGTGTCAACCGCAACGTTCAAAAAACGCTGCAAAATGGGGTCTACCGCAACGTTTAAAAAACACTGCAAAAAGTCTTTCCTCAACGGCAACATCAGGCTTCGAAACATACGCTAAAACGCTGCAAAAGGTCTACCGCAGCATTTTTTGGTCGCTACAAAAGGTCTCTTTTGGTATAGTGAATTCGTATGAAATAATACAACATGAGACCAATGATATTAAAAGTAAGTATTCTTCATATTCACTTTTAATAATTCTCCCTTCGTCACGTCTAAAGTTCAAGATTCCTCCTTTATATCAAAACTCATGAGGATATCTTATACATATTCTACTCTCTATAGCATGAAGAAAATGAATGTGGGATTATTGATCAAGAATCTCAATAACAAGTCTACCTGCCGGCGTTCATTACCGTGTGGATCATTGGACTTAATTAGTAATTAATTTATCTATATGAATGCAACACATGGACTTTTTTATGGCCTAATAATTTCTTCCCCAATTATTTTTCAATAATTTATCTAAAACATTATGAATGTGCAAAGCTGTACAGCCCCTCTTAAAGATTCTCTCTCTCTCTCTCTCTGTATATATATTCATGTCATAGTTGTTTTAACATAAAGTAACGGTGCTCAATTATTATATGTTTATGTGTTTTTAAGTATGGATGTAATGGATATCGTTAGAGATACGTCTTGAAAAAATAATTCTCATTTCCCATTCCAACTCACCCTTGCAAATATACAAATCTTTCAGACTTCAACGTGGAAACGAACTCCCACATGACATGTACACACACACACGCATATATATATAGGAGCAAAGTGAATAACGAAAGGGCATCATTAATTTGTAAGGCTCCCTAATGGATAGTTTTCTAGTTGGTACTAATACTGCCATTTTTCTGCTGCTGCTGCTTCTTTCTGTATTGAAGCATGCGCATGGAATAATAGAAACACAAGGGTGTGAGATTTTCGAAGGGAGTTGGGTTTACGATCCTTCGTATCCTCTGTATAATTCAACACAATGTCCATTTATCGAGAAACAATTTGATTGCCAAGGAAATGGTCGACCTGATAAAGAGTACCTCAAATACAGATGGCAGCCAAGTGAATGCAAATTACCCAGGTACATAGCAAGCGACTCTTGTAGCTTTTGTTTTATGATAGAACAACCATTTCATTTAGATCATAAAATTGTTTTTTGGTGAAAATACTTTTTGTTGTAGCAACTTCACAGAAGATTGCTATGAAATAATTGTATCACTTGTGTTAGATAATCTATATTGCTCCGTTATGTGTATTTCAAATTCAGATTTTAGGTAAATTTTGATAGAAGTTAATGGAATATATGATTGAAAAATTGTACATCATACGATATGTGTGATTAAATTTAAGATTACATGTTTATACTAAGATTTAGTTGTACTGAACTTTCAAGTAGATAGAGGAATTTGAAAAAAAATCAGGTAAGTAACATCAAATTATAAAAAAATTCGTCACACAATTTAAATGGTTTGGACAAAACTCCTATCTATGTTTTAACTTTAATTCAAACAAGATAAATTTAAAAATTATTTTCAAGAAACCTTTGACTATAATAATAATAGAACTGATTAAATTTTAATAATATTTTAGTCCTTCAATCTTCATGCCATTTATACATGCTGATTTCATTGAAAAAAAAAACATTATGTACTTGTTTGTATATACATTTTATTAAGGATAACTATATTCAAACCACATTTTAATTGCATTACATTTTTAATTTTACATATTGTCACGCTTGTGTCTTCAAGTTTTTTTCTTCGCATTTTTATCATTAACCTTCCATTAATTAGCACATAAAGTCCAAAATTACGATTTTCAACTTTTTGTCCAAAAAATCTATTAGCTTGTTTTAAAGGATCGTACTTTTGTATTTTGTATTTTTCTTATTTAAAAATACAAGGGGCAAAATAAGTCTTTTACGTTCTTTTAACAATTTTATTTATTTATTTTTTTGTACGAAAACCGTTATTAAGGACAAAATGTATTAGAATGTTAAAAAAAATGCGGCGAAAAGAAAGTCATGAACATAAATATGACAAGGGGGCGCAAGCACTTCATTGTACTTTTGTATTTGTTATTTTTCTTATTTGAAAATACATGAGGCAAAATAAGTCTTTTACGTTCATTTAACAATTTTATTTATTTATTTATTTTGTACGAAAACCGTTATCAAGGCGAAAATGTATTAGAATGTTTAAAAAAAATGCGACGAAAAGAAAGTCATGAACATAAATATGACAAGGGGGCGCAAACACTTCATTGTACTTTTGTATTTGTTATGTTATTTGTTATTTTTCTTATTTGAAAATACAAGAGGCAAAATAAGTCTTTTACGTTCTTTTAACAATTTTATTTATTTATTATTTTTTTTGTATAAAAACCGTTATCAATGACAAAATGTATTAGAATGTCATGAACATAAATATGACAAGGGGGCGCAAGTACTTCATCGTACTTTTGTATTTGTTATTTTTCTTTTTTTAAAATACAAGAGGCAAAATAAGTCTTTTACGTTTTTTTAACAATTTTATTTATTTATTTTGTTTGTACGAAAACCGTTATCAAGGAGAAAATGTATTAGAATGTTTAAAAAAAATGCGACGAAAAGAAAGTCAAGAACATAGTGGGTTTGGTAGAGAATAAAATTGAAAAATTAGTCGTTATTGTCGACTTTTATTATACGAGTGTAACTCAATAACGATTATATTTTCAATTTTAATTGAATTTTGAGCTATATCGAACACGCACTAAATATGACAATTATAGAAAATATTAAGAACCTTTAATGAAATTAAAATATTGTACACCGATGAGAAAATGTGGTACTATAATTGTTTATTTGTACAATTATTATAACATATATTCAAAACATCAAACAGCCTGACATTATCAATAAAACAAAAGAATATAGATGGTGGTGCAAGCAACCTACGTATGGTATAAGTAGCTGTCATTGGCATTACTAAGAAAAATTTACACATAAAATATAATATTAAAAATAAAAATCATCGATGAATATAAAAGAGCAATGTCCCACGTAACTGTTTTCTAATTTTTTTTTTTTTTTTTTTCTCTTTCCTAATTACAATCAACACTCAATAACATTTATTAATTAACTAATCAAATGTCCTTTGGGGTCCCCTTGTTTTGTTTCTTCTGGGAACTTGTTTAATTTTTGCATATAAAAATTGATCAGTAATACCATATACAAATCACATCGATGCTTCAGCATAAGATACAGGAAAACAAACTGTCTGGAAAATATTGAATAAAAATCATATTCCTTAAAAATCTTTAAATTTACATTTTGCATAGAGGAAAATAATGGGATTTATGTTTTTTTTTTTTTTTTGGTGCAAATGATGTGTTAACGAATAAGAAAAGTTACCTTAAATAGAAAAAAATTGTTACTGTAATGGGTTTAAAGTGATTTTTTCTTTTGCAGGTTTAATGGTGTTGAATTTTTGACAAAATTCATGGGGAAGCGGCTGATGTTTGTAGGGGATTCATTGAGCCTTGACCAGTGGCAATCACTCACATGCATGCTTCATGTGGCAGTACCAGAAACCAACTACACCTTGAGAAGGATAAACAACCTCTCTATATTCAGATTTCCGGTAAAGATTCGGCCCTGTTTGGTTTTCATAAAAATCAGATTTTCAGTAAATTTTATAAAATTTGATATAATGTGTAGTTGAAAAGCTGTAATTCCTACTAAATATGTGGTTAAAATTACTTAGCTTTGATTTAAACCTTAATTAGCTTTTTTTTTTTTTAGCTAAACCAAATAGGGACTTATTGTATTTTTACTTATGTCTTGATTGTGAGCGGTAACAATAAAAAATTTAAGAACTTATTTTCGCTTGTCGTATATCTAATCCAACGTGGAAGCTAGTGGTAACTCTGCCTCGTATATGTGTGATCATACTTAAATAGATAAGACAAGAAATGAGAATATTCGCAGATGTGAAATTAATGATGATGATTGAATATAAATTGAGGGAGATAAGACTTGAGTGGTTTTGGCCTATTTTACATAGAGTACCTAAGAAGATTTTACATTCATAAGAATATATTAATCTTAGTGGAACAAGACAAAAGATGGAGGGTAATCAAAACTAATAGGGCTTATCCTACTTCGAAAGTAATTGCTCGTAGATTTACTAATGAGCCAAATAGTGAGGTGAAAAAAGGTTCATATAGTCGATTTGCAAAAAAATGTGGAGGATAAGACTTAGGTTATTATATATCGTTGTTGCAAAAATTGGGAATTTCATGAATTTCTTCGTGCTCACTGCTCACAAAATTACATTTAGCCCCTGTTTGGTAGAAATTAAAATCAGATTTTTAGTATATTTTGAAAATTAATGAAAGGTACTGTTGAAAAGTTGTGAGTCCCATGAAATGTGTGGTTAAAATTAATTGTTGACTTTGACTTGAGATTTTAATACAAATCAAACATGGCCTCAACGCGTAAAATGCAGATGTATGATGCTTCATTCATGTTCTTTCGGAATGCATATCTAGTGGATATCGCGAATGAGACAAGTGGGAGGGTTTTGAAGCTTGACTCCATCAGTACTAGTAAAATATGGGATGGCGTGGACGTGGTGATCTTCAACTCATGGCATTGGTGGCTTCACACCGGGAGAAAACAACCGTATGTACACCTTTTCTCACTTTACCGCCATTACTCGATCGTTTGTATCATTTATGCAATTAAGTCAAACACGAGATGAGCCCACTCTCAATAGATTGGACAAAGTAACAAACAATTTTTTGTTTAGTTCGGCTTTGCACAAAACATTACTAAGGTTGAATCAAATCTTAGGAGATGCATGGTTGTGAATCGGTCATGTTATTAATGTTTAGTCTAACATATCGAGTACGTTTCTCTAAACATGAGTTGATTAATTTCTCTAATTGTTCAGTTGGGACATGATTCAGTATGGGAATACTACGTTCAAAGGCATGGATCGTCTGTCTCTTTATGAGATAGCACTGAATACATGGGCGAAATGGGTAGAATCTAATGTAGATCCAACAAAGACGAAAGTGTTCTTTCAAGGGGTTTCTCCAGATCATGCCAGGTAAAATATCTTATTTCTGTCCAGTATGCATGCCCTTTTTCTTCCTGCACTGGCTCATACTTATTTTGTTTTTAATTTACAAACTCAGCATGCCGTACATAAATGCCACGAACTGCCAGAACCAAACGCGACCACTGCAAAATCCAGGGGATCCTCATCCAGCAGAATTTGTACTGGAGAAAGTATTAAAAGCAATGTCCAAACCAGTCTATTTGCTCAACATTACTACCTTGTCACAGCTAAGAATAGATGGGCACCCGGCCTCAGCTGGTCAAGGAGTAGATTGCACCCATTGGTGTCTAGCAGGAGTCCCGGATACGTGGAATGAACTTCTTTACACAACTCTCTTCTCACAAGTTAAATAATTTTTCGGACTTTTCTCTTTGCAGGTGTTTTTGGCGATCATACTTTTATGTATTTATTTTTATTTTGAAACATTAACTTCTATTATCAATACTGGATGATTATGAAACATATATGTCACGTGATATTATACATTATCATTCAATGTCGTTTAACGTGATAAATGACATTACACTTTTACACGTCCCAATCCAATTAGTGATTAAGAATTAGCGACGGGTTTATTTAGGACTTACCATGTTGTCTTCCTTCAACCTTGACAATGTATCAAATTCAAATTTTCTTCCATCCAAACCATCTTTGTGGAACACGCACTGTCACTGAAATTTAGAAAATTACACAAATAGCACTATTTAGTCAGATCAACGGAATTGCAGTACTTTCTGTGTCGACGTTCATTACTACACCTACGAGATATGAATCAAATCGCTCGTATTCAGTTGTCGTGATGATATATTTTAATATTAAATAGGCTAAAAAAGAAAACGTAGTTGTAATGCAGATATGTCATTGCATTGAAACATAAGAAAATTGTATATTTCACGTAACTAATTTTGTAAAAAAAAAATAAAAAAATCGTATCATATTACACGATGTACGAGAAATTTTAATGAAGTCTCTGCCTCTTGAATAATCTTTCTAAATAAAGAACCCCTCATTATTTTCTACATACTCAACATTTGTACAACAAAAAGAAGTAGAGATGAATTAATCTATTCTCTTATAATTGAGTTCAGTCACGAAATTTTTGTTTGAAGTCATTTGTTTATCATAGGACAAGTCTCCTCAAATAATTTCATTTTAGTTCTCTAATATTTAAAAGACAGTGGAACCGTGACTGCGCATATAAATGAATGTCCTTTTTTTTTTTTTTTTAACTTCGAATCAAATTTCATCGTGTGTTGTCTGTAAAATCATTCTGTCACTGAGCATGTACATATAGCATGTTTTATGAATTTATAATTTAAGTCAAATATGTTGTCACTTAAACTCAGGGGCGGAGCTAGCCTGTCGAAGCACGGGGACCTAGAGTTGAAGGAGTGGGAGCCCAAGGGGTTTGAAACATTATCTGTTACAATGAGGAAAATTGGTACTTTGTGATGGAGAAATGAAACAAAAGAACATAAATTAATGTACATTAGTCGAAGACTTAAAAGATAGTAATGCCTTCATGGAGATATGTCGATAATCGACAATTTTTTTCTGGACGCTTACAATTCTACTGGTTCAAACTTCAAAATTAGAAGTCGTGACTTAGACATTTATGCATAATTCATTTTAATTTTTATAGCTGAAAAATTCAAAATTTTAGCATTTTCGTTCAGTTAATATCTGTAAACGGGTTAAAGTATTGTCTTCCCCTACAATAAAAATGTCTCTCACACAGGCACTCCAATAATTAGAGAATCTGAAATCTCGATACTCCAAGAAAAATGCACATTATGAAATTCATGAAAGACTTTTTCAAATACAAAATGGTAAATACAAAAAAAGTTAAAAATTTTTAGGGGGGGTGTTAAACAATGGGGACTAATTAATTTAAAAATTGCAACTTTGAGTCGTATTTGGAGGTTTTTAGTTCCACAAAAATCAAAACTAATTTGAGAGGTCTAGGTTTCCTCGAAATAACATATCCAATTCGTGATTCTCTAATTTTATTTTTCATAATAGACACAACCCGTGTAATATTTGATATCAAAGTCGAGCATAGATCAATTGCTTGAGCAAACAGTTGAACTTTGAAAAAAGATGGTAGAAGTTATATATATCTAATTGCTAAAAAGAAAGAGAACGAGTTCTTGAACATGTTAGGTGCCAATTTGCGATCTTCATCGAGCAATGAAGACTTTAACGAAATGTTGCAGTGTTGATACAAGAAGTTCGAGAACGTTGCAATGGTAACAATACAAGATAATAGAAGTAGAAGGTAAAATCTTTTGCAAAGTTTCCATGGCGCTAAAATCAACAGCATGTAGCAGTTGTGCTTCATCAACACATCAGAACTTCAATTACGTACCCTAACACTTAATGAAACTCATTAATGTAAATGAGCATGTCAGGGAAAATAAAGGAACATATCATCCACCATCAAGTGCCAAATATAAGAATCTTGACGAATAAAGTTTGATGGATACAGCATCTAAGAATAAAGTGTAAATTTTAAGCTGCGGCCAGCTTTATTCTCCCGAGAGCAAACTCAAACGGTTAACTTATGCTGACTGCACACAAATTGTGATTCTTGTGACTCTGCTATTCATGAATTATTAATTCCTGGGTCGTTGGTTTTTTATTCTGCTTCGTACTAAGAGATGATGGAGCCATGGAAGAGGGGGATAAGAGAAAGTGGGGTATCCCATGTGGGTTGTCTCAACCTACTGCTGCACTAAATCTTTTTAACTGTGAGAGTACGTGAGATGGGATTAGGTAAAGGTAGTTGACAAGTCTCTTTCTCACACCGTATATCTAACCGACCAAAACTCTCTCCTTCTGAACCAAACATATATATGAAAACTAGATGCGTATGCTGGTCAGTACATTACATACACGGTATAAGAGCATTTTCAATAACTTCTCTATTTTTAGTATTATAGTTTTTAGTTTTATAAATAACTGAAAATTCAAAATTAATCATCACTATCATTCATACATTTTTGTTAAGATTTGGTGTATGTTTTCATCTTTATTCGATATGGGATTAAATCCTTTAACATGCCCCCGCAAGATGGTGGCTCGTTTAAGCAGATCAATCTTGAAATCCATGTGATCAATTTTTTTTTAAGTCTTAATCGAATCGAACTGCACGTTGGAGTTTAACGGGTTCTGATATTATGTTAAAATTTAGGGTTCCATCTTAAAAGGTCAACCTTGTTAAGTGGAGTAGCCCAAACTCTTATAAATTGGTCTATGTTTCCATCTTCATTCGATGTGAAATTTTATTCCTAACATGTCCCCACAAGATGGTGGCTTGTTTGAGCAGACAAATCTTGAAATCTGTGTGCTCAATTTTTTTTTTAGTATTAATCGAATTGAATTGTTCGTTGGAGCTTAATGGGCGCTGATACCATATTAAGATTTTGGGTTTCATCTTAAAATGTCAACCTTGTTAAGAGGAATAACTCAAACTCTTATAAATTGGTCTATGTTTTCATCTTTATTCGATCGGAACTCAATCCCTTAACAATTTTATGGTTCCCATTATTTTTCCCGTTAAAGAACACAGTATTGACTGTTATTTTTATACTCCACAGATGCATTTGGTGATCCAAACGAAGCAAGTCCAAATCAAAACATCACATAAAGATTAACTAGATCCTCATGTGAGGAACCACTTTGTAACTAAAACGCTGAATTTTCCTAAAACTACAGAATAAAAACAAACTTATAAATAAATTTGATGTACTAGTAAGATTAGACATATGTTGTTGTCATCAGGCAAAAACTGACTCCTAGGAAATTTTCCGTGAGTGGGAAGGGCAACTCAAGTAGGATTTGACTATTTAGAACGTGTTTGATTCTCATTCATTGGAAAAAAAAATGAATTTTGAATAGTATTTTCACGAGAATGTGTGGTTGAAAAGTAGAGAAAAAATTTGATATACGTTTATAATATTTTATTGTGAATGTGATTGAAAATAATCATGTAACCAACCATAAAATAAATTAATGAAGTCGGACAAGCACTTAATTATGAACGTCGTTATCAAAAATATATGTGTCACATTATTTTATCAAGAATATATTGTAAATAAAAGAGAAAAAAATATATTTTTAAAATAACGGAGACCGGACAAAGGCTTAGTTTAGAGTATATATTTTTAAAATAACGGAGACCGGACAAAGGCTTAGTTTAGAGTATATTTAGTTGTCAAGATCAAATATGTTTAGTCAGATGTTACCTATCAATTTGTATGATATCATATATTGTCTGGAGAATTCGAGATTCTGAAAATAATTTGAGGATTCCGGTGATAGTCCGAGTACAATATAATAAGACATACTGTTTTATGCCTTTAGTGTAGTGAATAAAATAAATGCTACTTTTTCCTTTAGAATTCAATGTTTTGTTTTTTTTTTTAACTTTATTGACCAAACTGTTCATCGGGGAACTAAATTTCGAATGTGAAAACGAACTATCGAGTCAATATTGCATGCATGCATGCACCTCACTGCGGGAGGACGCGGAATTTGCGTTCGTGTAGCTGCCCCCACCCCTGATTTTAAAATTTAAATGTATTGAATCTATTTTATTAAACTTAAATTTAGACCATCTACGTGCTCGTAAAACGAAACGCATCTCGACAAAATCAAAGTAAACAACAATATCGAATCAAGCCGTCCTGTTCTTAAAGAATTCGCAATCGACCCTCTGCTTTCCCAAAATAAAGCGAGATCAGCCGATTATTGCTCACGAAAATAATCGAATTATACTAAAGTCAAGTTGTTCGCACATCTTTCAAATCTCCTTTCCTTCTATTCATCGTATTTTTTATTTTCACCAATTCAACCCTATAGAATTGAAAGAAACTAAACGAGCACAAGTCATATTCTGTGGAAAGTTGTTCTAATTACCAAGGTTATATATCCTTTTTCAACCTACTAAAGTGAAATCCATTTGAACGTCTAATGAAGGAGAACACACATCTCGAAAATGCATAATTTCCTCTCGAGAAATGACTTTTCCTTTTTGGGGACCCATTCATTCCCTTCAAAGTCCAAATCCTTTTAATAGACACGTCTACTAATGTTCATAATTAATAAATTTCAGTTAGTATTGTTGGATTTGGGCTTCAAGGCTTGTTTATTTTGAGTAGATTAGTAAGTTTGGTAGAGATTGAAATCAAATTTTTAGTTGATTTTGATAAAAGTTAATGAAATGTGGGGTTGAATAGGTGTGAATCCCATGAAATGCGTGGCTAAAATTAATTGCTGATTTTAACTGGAGATTTTAGTTGAATTTTAATCCAAACCAAACAGGGTTTAATAATGCGAGCATCTTTGATTGTACAAGTTTTTTAAATTAGAATTTGTACACGTATAATTTGAAGCAAAGAATATTAAAAGGGTGTTTAGTAGAGATTAAGATCGGATTAAAATTGAAAAATTAGTTGTTATTGTTGACTTTTATTATATGAGTGAGACCTAATAACAACTATATTTTCAATTTTAATTGGATTTTGAGCTATATTGAACGCGTCATAATTCATTTGCCATGAACACTATGAAGAGTCCATTGTGCAATCATATCGGGATCGAACGTATTTTATAAAATTTAAAAAGAAGTTAGCCGTTGTTCGAGTCCAGCACTCTCTCACACTTTACTTTTTTTCAACTGATTTTTCGATATAGAAAGATCTCCTTATTTCTTCAATGCGGGTTCCATCTTCATTGCACTCAACGACGAGACCTTGAAAGCTGCTTTTTCGGGCTACCTTCTCTGTTAAGAGAATCTCGATATTCGTCGAAGCCACTTCCCAAGATCGGAATGATTATCCCTGCCAAAATTAGATAATCGAAATCCAATAATAGGAAAAAATGTGTTTTTGAAGAGTAATGTTATTCATCCCTCACTGGGATTACAAACACAATTTATGTGGCGTTAATGTGACGTTAAATGATATGTGATATCACATTTCATTTAACTTATCACTTAGAGCCACATAGGCTGTGTTTGTAACCCCATTGGAGTCTGGAGATGAATAATATTACTCGCTTTTGAATAGTGAATTTTTGGAGAATGTGTTTTTTAAAAGTAAGAAAAAAAAATTCGTTTTACGTGTAAAATTATTTTATTTTATTAAATAATATATGATTGAAAATAATTTTTTAAAAAATGGACTCAAGAGCTTAGTTATACCGATTAACCGATAGCATTTACAAAGTATGAACCCCATAAGAACAATTTTAAAAAGTGTCACTTCTTTATATTATCCCAAAAATTTCATAGTCATATGCAGCACTGTAACTAAGCAGGCCTTTTCACATGCATGAGGACACGTATTTGTCTTATATGTACGCTTTATTGAAATGAATTTGGTTGGACAACTTTTTTTAGAATATAAATCTGATCCGTTTCAGATGGTGGTGGGTGAGTCGGTCCGGTCCGATCCGATCTGTTTCGTGAAAACGAATTCCCACGGGTAACTAACACCTCGTTTGAGTGTCAATTTATCAAGAATTCATTTTTCGATCACGCATTCTTCAATAAAATAATTTTATCTGTAAATTAAAACTTTTTTCTTATTTTTTAATTACTCATTCTCTCAAAATTACCATTCAAGAATTCCTTTTCCAATTTTTTTTTTTTTTTTTTTTTTTTTGCACAATGGGCTCAAACAAGGGGTAAAACAAATATTTGTCGGCAGACAAAATGATTCAACGACTCGTACGAAATGAAAACGGTCAACCGTAAAGTGGGTCCACGACAAAACTCGAAAATGGCAAACTGTCTCCAACGGACAATGCCCGTGTCCTCCTCGTAATCCTTGTGTCTAATGTCGATTAACTACTTTTAATTTTTTTTATTTTACTTTTGTTTTCCATTAGGTAATCCTTCCTAATCATTTTTTTTATATATAACATTTCTTTCCCAATCTTTTATTGTCCTTATTGTTAACAATAAGCCCTTGTTTGAGCTACATTCTCAGTTTCACTCTCATTATTTTACTCATTTTCTATCACACATTTCTCCATAAAATAATATTTTTCATCACATTAATAATTTTTCCTTCTTTTTCAACCACACATTCACTATCACATTACAAAAAAAAAAATGCATTATTTCCTTAAAAAATGTGCATCAAACACTCTTAAGAATATATTTTACGTAGATAAATTTTGTGAAAAAACGATGTTTTCTGAGAATGCATTGTTATAAAATATGAAAGAATTATGAGAATAAGAGACTTTATAATTAACAACGAGGTTTCGCAATTATCACTCGAGTTCAATAAAAATGCTTTAAATAACAAATTGAAATATTGTGTCACGATTCAATTGTATGTAAGTAAATATATATTTCTAATACCAAGATCTTTAAAATTCATGATTTTCACATATAAATGGATTGATCGAGATACATACATTGATTCATAGCAATAATTGAAAAATTTAAACCTGTAAAATATAAAGTAGTTCAATGAATAAATTTGATGTGTTTCATTCACTTTTATAGGCATAGAGAGGCAGTCCAAGAGTCGAGCAAACCAAAGGTCATAAAAACCATGCAAACCAAAGGTTGTAAAAACTATTCGGCAGCTGGTAAGTTTACTTTGGAAACTCCACTATCATCCAAAACAATTAAAAAATTGAGAAACTAATTTTTTTTTATATATAAAAATATATCCAAATCTGGATAATATTGTTTTTGTTATCCTAAGTTCGTAACTACGTTTGTTGATAGTATCACCCCCAAGGCAGATTTAGTTTCCTCGTATCATTGTTTCATTGATTTGTTTTTCAATAGAATTCTCCGCTACTTCTTGTACCTGAATAATTCTATATTTTTTTCCAACAAATACTGTATAATCACAAATAACATCGAGCATTAACGATCATACTACTATATTTCCTTCACTATTAATAAAATGTGCATCTATACGAGTTATATATATAAAACAAAATCTAAATATGCGGATCAAGGTGACGACACATATTTTCCTTATCGATCAATTATTTAAAAATTGAGCGTCTCATGTAGTCATTGCTAGAGACACACCAGCTTGGTGGTTGGTTGAAAAGTCACAAAATTATAAAGTCAAATGTGGAATTTAAGTTTTGAAAGATAAAATGTGTGACTCATCGCCACCTTAGAACACGCAATGTGTGACTTTTACATGTTTTGAATATTTGAATCTAGCATGACTATAAAATAGGGAAAACTTATTTGACGGGGAAAAAAACATGTGCACGTGTCAGCACATGTTTGGGTAGTTTTTTTTTTAAATAAATTATTCAATCAATGAATGACCCATGTCACATCTGTTTTTAAATCTGTCACTGATGATGTTTTATTTTTTAGCAAAACTCAAATAAAATAATGTGAATAAAATTCAAAGGCACCAACCCCCTGCCTTACTCAATTAACAAATACACTATACATTTTGCTTGAAATCATTTTTTCTTTGCTTCTTACCCAAGGATAAGACGGTCCGGTCCGTCTGTGCCTTGTACAATGAATACGTTTTATTATTACGCTATTTGCTTTTTTCTTTTTCTTTTTTTTTTTCTCTTGTAAAATTAATTACGTTTGAATTCTACTGCTCTATCACGTGTCATCTCTCAAATTAATCAAAAAATAATAATAATTAGTAGCATACTCGAACGGTGTTGTGTGATGAGCTCGATGTAAGATATAATTAAATGATTTATTTAACGAGATTTTAGTGTTACATATGTTTAAAAGTTTGGATAAAATTTAACCTTTTTCTCTATTGGTAAAAGCGAAAGCCCTTCTTTTGGTTTCTCTCTCCCATGTGCCAACACTTTTTTGTCGGTAAAATAAAATAGGAATGATTTTTTTTTTTTTTAAATAAAAAATAAAAATAAAAATTGAGGTTAGAAGGATATACTTTTATTATTGATTTGGTTTTCCTGGGGGGGCCACAGAGATCTAAGGGGCAACCAACGTGGGGTGGGGCTAGTTATCATCAATTGGAGACTGGACCAAGTCTTTGTAAATTTTCTCGGATTATTCCGCTTGAACTAGTGGGCCCAATTTGTGGAACCCACCAAATCAGAAGAGGATATGGGTTACCTACTTAACTTACGAATTTTCAAATGAGTTGGATTACATAATTAAGAGATTAAATAGGTCACACAAGTTCAACCAAATTTTCAAATTGGTAAGTTAATTATTTTTCTTACCCTGTTAATCACAAAACTTATTAAAGATTTCACAATTAATCACTCGATTAGCAAAATTCAAATGCTAAAGTGTACCGAACGTAGTTACCGCCCTCCTCGATTTCATTTTATTGGACTAAAAAATTAATCCTTTTAGTAGAAAAATTATGAATTCGTCTCTAATCGTAACACTCATTGATGAGAATAGTAAAAATCTGACCTTGTGAGGAGGAAATAATGTCGTTTAGTTCACTGTGAAATTGCAAATAACTTGAGGGACTAGATGTGAAATTTTTAGGAAAAGAATAAAAAAAGGTGAAAAGTGGGGGGGCCCCGGCTTTTCTGGCCGTTGTCTCCAAAGAATGCAAATAGAAGCAAGGCTCGAGGTCGAGGACATTAACGTCACACCACATGTGGTAACTGCTCCTTGAGTATTTGTGCAGAAGAGAAGGGGACCACTGGTAGTTAGTTATTCGGGTACATAATCCTCATCGACGCTGACGATGTAATCGAAGTTGCAATCCTTAGGCATTCTATCAACCAACTCAGCTACACGTTTCCCTTCCGTCTGCCTTTCAATTTTCTGACAATAAGCGACATTTTCATTTTTCTACTCATTTTCAATCACACGTTTTTTAATAAAATAATATTTTTCATCACATCAATAACATTTTCTTCTTTTTCAACCACACATTCTCTAACAATCTACTATTTCAAAATACGTTCTTCAAAAATAATGTGGCTCAAACACGCCCTAATGAATTTTATTGTGATTGTGGGGGTAAATTCAATCACCAGTAACCATTCTAATTTTTAGTAACCAATATATATTCTTATATGCACGGATGTGCATTTTTATATAAATTACAATCGAACGTACCTTTTTTATATCTACACGTCATCACTTCTCTTTTATCTTTATTGATTAGAGATGATTATTATTATTATTATTATTATTATTATTTTACCGTCAAAATTTGGATTTCAAGAATTTTACCTCTCCCCCTATCCTCTTCAAAAAAGAAAATAAAAAATTCCATCAGCACGGTAAAAGCTTGAACTTTTACGTATCAACATAAAAATATGTGCTCTTCGTCGAATAGCATGTCATAAATTCACTCACCGATTACTATTCTAATTTTTAGTAACCAATGTGTGTTCTTATGTGAGTGTGTGCACATTTGTATAGAAATTATAATCGAACATACGTTTTTTTATATCTACATGTCATCACTTCTCTTTTGTCTTGATTGATTAGATTTTTTTTTTAACCGTCAACGTCTCACTCGTCTAATAAAAGTCAATAATAACGGCTAGTTTTTCAATTTTAATTCGATTTTAATCTCTACCGAACAGACCCTAAAAATTATTCATTCTATAAGCGCAATAAAAGCTTGAACTTCTACTTATCAACTTAAAAATGTGTGCTCTTTGATGAATAGCATGTCATAAACCCTTTTATTATTGTAATATTTTAGTTTATCAAACGTGACTAGGCCCATATTTGATGTAAATTAAAATATTGGAAAAAATTAAAGACAAACTCAACAATTAATTAAAATCACATTATATAGGATTTACAATTTTTCAATCATACATTTAATCAACTTTTATCAAAATTTACTAAAATTTTAATTTTTAACTACACCAAATCTGGTTAGATAACACGATCAATAAAAATTTATTTATTTTTACAAAGGAAAATTCAACTTGCTAAACTCACCTCAATATTTCAGAGATATAGAGTTGCTTCTTTTCAAAGTGTGCATGGGACTATATGATGAGTCGATAAAAAGAAAAAAATAAAAACTAAAAAATAAAGAAGAAGACTAACTGCTTTTTTATTTTCTCAAGCACGTGCAATCATATTATTTTCATCAACTTCAATTGAATAATCTTCTTAGGCAATCAAGCATGTTATTTATGAACAAGATATGATGAAAAGTAAGAAAAACAATAGTCAATCGGTTTGATCATTGATAAAAGCAAGAAAATACCCTATTAAGGTCCGTTTGATTGCAAATGTGGAAAATGAGTGGAAATAAAATGTTTTACAGGGAATTGAATTGTCTAGAAATTGTTTTACCGAGAATTGTAATTAATTGTGTTTGATTGATATAATTTTTCACCTGAAAAATATTGAAAGTTTGCGTCCATTTGACTTCATTTTTTATGGGAATTATACATGAAAATGATATTTTTTTTCTATCATTGAGTTTAGAATTTATTCCAATTGCCAATTTTTTTTTTTTTTTTTTAAATACCATACCGAATACCATTCGTTTAGCTTTATTTTCTTAAAAAAGTTTTTGCAACCAAACAATGCAAAAGATGGAAAATGAAAAATGTTTTCCTAATTCCATAGAAAATCATTAAAATGGCAGCATAATTTTATTGTGTAGACATCAATTTTGAAGAGTTTATACAACGCAAAATCTCATCACTCAAAAGTTAACATTCTTGGTCCGTGTCAATCTCACTTGAAGAAAGCAAAAATCGCAGCACATCGTCATGGATTTGAGATAATTTGACGTAACAGAAGATTATAGGAAAAACGAACAACCTCACAAATATAAGAGAAAACTCACGAAAATTTTATTTAATTCAATAAGCTGCTGTCTCGAAGGGTTTCAATGCTTTAAATAGTAATCTCAACTCATAAACTCTAATTCATCATAATCTCCGTTGTGCTATCATCTTATTTACATCCGACACGTGAGGTCCATTTACGCCAATTATGCTAAAGATTAGTCGTGCGAGTCTGTGTTGATTTCGATAGCTCCACAACCTTAGCGTTAATCCGAGCTAACTCTAAATGTGCTCCATTAATCAATTCACCAATCAAGTCCCAGGCAGATGACCAACTTGCTGCACTTATGAAAGATGTCAAAAGGGTGCAAACAACATTTTGTACGTGCCTCGGAGCTTTTCAATAGTTACTACAAATGCAACGAAAATAGCAATCATCACGAGATTGACCACAAGGCAACAAAATATACAGATAAGTACAAATACTTTTCAACTATACATTTTATCAACTTTTATTAAAATTTACCAAAAATATAATATTAATCCCACCAAATAAGAACTTATATCCAACTTAACTTTCGTCCACTTCACCCCCACTTTTTTTTTTTTTTACGTAGGAAACCGTGACCGCTACCCGTGAGTGCGCACTGAGTGGCAAGTTCGGTGCGACGGACTCGACTAAGAGAGTGTTGACGGGGAATTCAAACTTGCGACATTCGATCTCCACGTTCACCTACTCCATCAACTGGTCACCCTCGAAGGAGTGACTTCACCCCCCTTGATCCAGTGGTCGAGCAATTTGGGATAAGTTAATGTTGGGTGGTGGCCTAAGAATCATGCTACTTGTACAATTTTGGAAAACAACTTTACACTTGGACAACATCATATTTAGCCCCTGTTTGGTCCGAATTAAAATGTGATTTTAATCAAATCAAACAATCAATATTAACCATATATTTCATGGGCCCCACAACTTTTCAACCGCACATTTCAAAATTTTTTATTACAATTTACCAAAAATCTAATTTTAATTCTCACCAAACACCTTCTTATTTAGCCCCTGTTTGATACACATTATTTTTTTCATTCTCCTTCTTTTACTCATTTTCAACCACACATTTTTCAATAAAATAATATTTTTTATCATATCAATAATTTTTCATTCTTTTTTCAACTGCACATTTTTTATTGATCTACTATTTCAAAATAATGTGGCTCAAACACACCTTTTTAAATAACCGTTCGTATTTTGACAACAACAAAGTTGTCAATGATGATGGTCAACCAGAATTCTTCAACTAACCTAATTAAGTGGCCAAGTGGGATATTATTGGCGGGTGCAGTAAAGGTGAGGTCTGGTCAGTTATTTGCAAGAAATAAATAATAGGGCTCATTGGGTTGGGGCTACCAATGGCATGTGACGCTTCTTAGGGTTAATCTCAAAAAATAGTCAGTAAAGTAAATTTCAAATTAATATTTAAAGAGTGGTAGTTAATTGAATATTAACCTAAGGTATAGCATGTCAAATCACACTTGGCATATATTTTCAAAATTTTCATCCACGCCTTCATTACGTGGCACGGTAATCTCAAATGTACATTTCGTCAACCATGTAGAATTGCGATGTCAATAATATTATCAAAAATAATAATATTCATTTCGTTCCACGGCGAAAGACTTTCTTCCATTTTTACATATCAGATATTTAGTAAATTTTGATAATAATAAATGAAATGTATAGTTAAAAAATCGTGGCTTCCATAAAATATATGATTAATTTTAACCAGGAGAATAATGAAAATATAATAAAAAATATGAATTTTTCTTACATTTATCAAATATATCCATATATTAAATAATGATTTAAATAGGAGTAATTATATCTGCTGATAATCATACACGTTATTGATGAGATGGAAAATATTATTTTATTGAAGAATGTGTGGTTGAAAATGAGTAGAAGAATAAGAATGAAAATTTTAATATATACCAAACAGGGGCTAAATATGAACATATTAGAAAAATTAAAAAATCAACTATAATCTAAACGAGGAAATTTGCCAACGAAAAAGGGAAAAGAAACCTATTTTCATTGAATTGAGGAAAATATATTTAAAGTAATCTTCTAAATTTTGGAATTGAGGGAAATATATTCGTCATTCGATCAAGCGTATATTTTTCAATAAAATAATATTATCTGTAAATCTAATTTTTTTAATCACACATTATTCAAAAAATAACTATTTCAAAAAACATTTTTTCTCAAATTATAATTTTTATGGAGCCCAAATATGGGCAGTAAAAAGTGGACAAGGGATGAAAATCTAGTTTATAATTAATTAATAATGGAATGGATTATTTAATTTTTAAAAGGGAAAAGGGAACAAAAAACAAGGAACGACGGGTCTAGGGAGGTTTTTGTTGGGATTTATAAATAAGAGGGCAAAGAGGCGAGGATTAGAAAGAATTTCGTTTGCCCTTTGCGCCTCCCCTCGTATGATAGCCGCCATTACTTCTTCTCTCTCAAATCTCATTTTCTTCTACAATCTTCAATTTTTTTACTGCATTCAATCACTAGTCTTCTCTGTGTGGGCTTGCCAACAACTATGTAAGATTTTTCCTCATTTTAGTTTCTATGTTCATGTTCGCTTAATGTCTGACTGAGTAATTAATAACTTTTTTTCTTTTTCTGGGCTGAAAAAGTATCGTCGGAGAGGAAATGAAGTATGTTTTGGTGACTGGTGGAGTGGTTAGCGGTTTGGGGAAAGGAGTGACTGCAAGCAGTATTGGTCTCATCCTTAAGGCCTGTGGACTTCGTGTTACTTCCATCAAGATTGGTTAATTTTTTTTTCCTTCTCTTGTTCTTGTTCTTGTTTATTTTTTGTTCTTCCTTCCATTGTCTATCTCCCTTCTGGTAGGAATACGAGGAAAATGTCTTTGGGGTCTAAGCTCCATGATTGAATCCACAAAAGAAAAAGTGAATATGCTTTTCCTTTTCCGTTTTCCGTTTTCCTTTTCATATTACGTTTTGAGAAGCCGTAAAATTACCTTTTTATACTGTGACGAGATTAGTCTGTGTTTGGTTATGTCCTTTTTCCCAACCACTGGGAAATTTTCTCATTCTCCGTTTTTCATCTTTTTATCTGTCTGTCTTAAAAGATATCCCTTTGATTTTTCTAATTTTCTTTTTATCTCTTTAATCTTCCCATATCGCTTTTTTATATTTATTTTTTGCATCTCTGTGTTTTATGCTGGTCTTCAGATCCCTACTTGAATACTGATGCCGGAACAATGTCACCTTTTGAGCATGGAGAAGTATACGTCTTGGACGACGGCGGAGAGGTTAGAAAAGCATCCTTCTATCAAGCTTTAGTTTGTTTAGATCTATATGTTTGTTTTCACTTAAATTTAGTTTTAATATTGTTTTAATTCTGTATGAAGATTGCAACTATTTCATGTTTTTAATAGCATGTAGTCTTGTCTGTAAATATTGGTGTGAAATCTTGCCTGAAGTGGTCTGTTGAGATTTGAATTTTCCTCATATCCTAAGTAAATGATGACATAATTCCATTTTTGTAGGTGGACCTCGACCTTGGAAACTATGAGCGGTTTCTAGATATAACATTGACCCGGGACAATAATATAACTACTGGAAAAATTTACCAGGCACGTATTTTGCTTATTATTACTCCCTCTGTCCCATAAAGATTTCTACTTTTTCGCATGTCCCAAATTATAGGTCGCTTTCTTTGTTGAGAGTATAATTAATATTTTAGTTTTTTAAAATGTAATTTTTTTTATATATTTTCAATTATATCAATTATATTTTCTTAATCTGTGTGAAAATAAAAATAAGTTTGTCTTTGTAGGACTAAGGGAGTACTATTTTTACAGAAATCTAATCCATTTCTGCTTTGTTGACGTCTTTATCAAGTTGGTAGATTTTGATTTGTAAAATTTTGTGCTTCTTCTTGTCTTCCTTCAGTCTGTTATCAATAAGGAGAGAAGAGGGGATTATCTGGGAAATACTGTTCAGGTTTGCCACTCATTTTGAAGTTTGCTTTTATGTTGTACCGTCTATAATGGTGCATAATTTCACACTTCTTCTCTTGTTTAGGTTGTACCTCACATTACCGATGCCATTCAAGAGTGGATTGAACGTGTGGCCCTTATACCAGTGGATGGGAAAGAGGGTCCAGCTGATGTTTGTGTCATAGAATTGGGTGGCACTATTGGTACGAAAGGTGTTTCACACACATTAAAATAAGTTGTCTTCTAACATTTGTTGCTTCTAAAAAAGATATTTCATCATGTAGGGGATATCGAGTCAATGCCCTTCATTGAGGCTTTGGGACAGTTCTCATATCGAGTAGGTAAGATTATTTCTGTGAATCTCAACTCATAACTACATTCATTTAAATTAACTTTGTCAGAGGCTGGCAGTTGTTTTTCTTACATCGGTGTGTCAATAATTGACCTTCTCAGGAGCTGGCAACTTTTGCTTGATACATGTTAGCCTTGTGCCTGTCCTGAACGTTGTTGGTGAGCAGGTGAGATTTTGGGGCATGAACTTTAAGACGCTACTTTATAGATATTCCATTCTATAATTTTAAATCCTCAATATAATAAAAGTACCACTATGGCGTTTGCATGGTCAGAAAACGAAGCCAACACAGCATAGCGTTAGAGGGCTACGAAGCCTGGGATTGACTCCAAATATTTTAGCTTGCCGCAGCACCAAGGTTCTCTCTCTCTCACCCCCCGTGGAATCTGTTAACAAAATGAGCCAAATGTTAAAGTTCACGCTCAAGTGGCTCATCAAATGACCTGACCTCATTTTGAATTACATTTGAGCTTCTTAGACAAGCTTGAGTGTGACACAATTAACTATTGAACCAAGCCATGCTCAATCTTGAAATCCAGCCTAAAACTATCGAAATTTTTAAAGAAATGATAATATAATTATTTTTTAAGTATAAAATAAATAAGTCAAAATTTCAAATTTAAATAATATATGAGTATGATGCATATTTTGGTTGTGGAACTCACTGATACGTACACAGATGAATATTTGTTCTTATATAGTGGTAATTTAAGTATATATTACTCCCCAAGCTTAGTCAAGCTGACCTGTTCAGTATATGAGCTTATAACCAAGTTCTAGCTCAGCTAGTATAATTAAGTAAACAAACAAGCTCTGCGTTAATGGCTATACTCATTACATTCCCTCTTCACCACCAACACACGACACACATATTCCATTTCTAAAGTCGTAGTGCATTTTGCAGGAACTCGATGTGAATGTCAAGGAAAAACTTTCCCGTTTTTGCCATGTTCCGGTATTATGAGTTCACAAAAGTTGGAATATCATTTTTTTTTTTCATAAATAAAATAAAATGAGGTGCTGATATATTTCCCTTGCCCTCCAGTTAGAGAACATCATCACCCTCTTTGATGTTTCCAACATTTGGCGTGTGCCTTTGCTTTTGCGAGTAAGTATTTATGCTCTGATTTGATATCATTCTACATTTTGGTTTTCTTAACAGTGCTGTAATATCTGTTCTTCCAATTTAGGACCAGAAGGCTCATGAGGCGATTTTGAGAGCCTTGAACCTCAAAAGGTTTGTGAAAAAGTCTGCGGTTTTTTCTGTTCAGTTCATTCTTTTAGGAGTTTGACACTATTGTTTCTATTCTTTCTTACTGTTGATGTGAATTTATCTTATTGTTTTACGCTGTAGTGATGGTCTCAAACCTGCTTTGGGAGAATGGACATCTATGGCTGATCGCTGTGATATGTTGCACGAGCCTGTAGGTTCTCATCATTTCTGAATTTGGGCATAATTGCTCTTGTTTCACACGACATTTTCAAAAAATTTTTAGTTTGTTTACAGGTCAGAATTGCTATGGTTGGAAAGTACACTGGCCTTACAGATTCTTACCTCTCTGTGCTGAAGGTGAACTTATTGTGTCAGTTGTACTTAGTTTTTATTACTGTCATGCAGCTCATGTATAAGAAACTCTTAACTGAATTCGTAATTGTACTTTATTTTCCTCTGTAGTCTGTATACAAAGGTTAGGACTTTGACATTGTAGTACTTCCTAAATATGTTAATACATTGGCAGTTAGTTTTCTTATAGACCATATCACGGCATAAAGCTTGCCCAGTGATACACATGCTTTGGGATTTGGAAAGGCTGCTTATAAAGATTTAAGATGTATTATTTCATTTATTTGTGTATGCATTAAAGTAATTTATTTTATTAGCTGCACTTGCCAGGAAAATGGAGGCATTTAAAAAACATCTGCGCAGTTTGTTAGCGATTTTGTAAATAAATAATGGTGGCATTGTTAACATTTATTTTTTACAATACAAGTGATATTTTTCTATTTATTTTTTTGATTTTTCAGAGATTATAGTATGTTATTTCGAATTGCGGAATGTTTTGAAGAACTGGCATGCACCAGCAGATTAGGGCTAATGCTCATACTATAGTTTTTGAACATGCTTATAAACTGGACAACACCAGTTTTAAGAAAGATAACCTAGTTGCTTATAGAGGTCATTGAATAGAATTACATATCTCAAACTGAAAATAATTTGATATACTTGTACAACCCTTTTTTGATTGTTCCGTGATCCAGCACTAGAAAGCCTCCAGATAGATTCCTCCAAATCATATCTATCCATTGTTCACAGAAGGGAATTCTTTCTCAGCCTTTCCCATCCATCTTACAATACGGGACCCACTTAATCCGTTCGATGTCTCATCAGTACGACCCGGCATTCAGTAAGGCAAAAGAAAAAATGCCACTGAGTCTTTGCCTTCTGGTCCCTGTTTCATTCTGGGACGTGGAGGTATTAGTTCCACCTTTTTTTCGGTACAATAGACCTTTCAAGGTGGAGTATTAGCCCATACCTATCACAATTGTAGATGTGTTTATGCACATATAACCATACTGATGCACATATGTACGAAAAAGTGGCGACTTACAAAGAGAATTTTGCTGCATTTGAGTAGTTTCCTGAGTATTATACTTCATCTGTACTTAATCCCAAAACTATGGGGTATTTTGAAATCTATAATGTGCTAAATACATAATTTATTCTTCTCGCCAGATTGTTTGCTAACCTCTATAGTGGTCTTTTTCAGCGATATTTTTTTTCACTAAATTGATCAATCGGGGGTCATTGTATATTTTTTCCATCTTGGTAATTTTTTTTTTTTTTTTTCCGATTTTGGTAATTTTCTTCAAATACACTGAGCTTGTTTATATAAGATAGCTTATATAATGCTAATGTCCATGCTTTTTCTGAAGTCATTGCTATTTCAATATTATTTTTTTCTGCACCAAACCACTAAACCGAGTTAAACCACCTTAGAGTTGGATGTGATTAATTTTACTGGTGTCCTGGATTTCTGGATGGACAGAACCACTTCTTATGATCTGGTTTTGACATCTGTGTAGTTGGATTTCATTAATTTTTCTGGTGGATTTTCTGAACGGGCAGCATACAATTATGCCACTCGTTTATGTATTGCTGACAATATGCATTCACATCCTTGTGATAGTTGTAGATGCTGGACTTTCCTGGATTCCTATATCATTTTAATATATGCATGGATGAGCAAGAGATGGTTTTGAGTGATAGCTACCATTACTAATTCATAGTTCAATCACTATTGCAGGCTCTTTTGCATGCTTCTGTTGCTTGCAATCGAAAATTATGTATTAATTGGGTTCCATCCACTGACCTTGAAGATGCCACTTCAAAAGAGGTTATTTATGTACTGTAATCATTTATTATATCTTTGTACACAGTATCTAACAATGTCAGAATTTTCCATCTTGCAGAATCCCGATGCCTATAAAAGCGCTTGGAATTTGTTGAAGGTCTGCATAGCTTACACTTCAGTATTCATGCAACCACTGATATATGCCACTTTTTACATTTATAACTATAATTACATGTCATAATTGTTCCTTCTGACAAATCCTTGCCCTATAGGGGGCCGATGGTGTACTAGTTCCAGGAGGATTTGGTGACAGAGGGGTGGAGGGTAAAATTCTTGCTGCAAAGTATGCCCGCGAAAACAGGATCCCTTACTTTGGAATATGTCTAGGAATGCAAATAGCTGTCATTGAGTTTGCACGATCTGCCCTTGGACTACAAGATGCAAACAGCACAGAATTTGACCCAGACACTCAAAATCCTTGTGTTATATTTATGCCAGAGGTTCAGTGTCCTAGTATTTTTGTTTGCGGAATATTACCCATATGATATAAATTTGATTAAACCACTTATTCTCACATTTATTTTAACAGGGTTCAAAGACCCACATGGGAGGCACCATGCGCCTTGGATCAAGGAGGACATACTTTCAGAGTACCTCTAGTACATCTGCTAAGCTGTAAGTCTATAAATTTTGGCCTTTTAAGTCATTCCGGCCTATGAATAAAAAGGTGAAGAAAATATTGGAACATTCTTGTACAGCATGTCAGATACACAAGCTTCTTTGCACAATCAGGTTCTTCTTGTAAATTATGCAGAGTAGAGCCATGACATGTGGCTGGATGGGTTGTTTTGGACCAATACGCTGTGGTTAGGAACATTTGTGGACTGAAATGAGAATTGATGTAAATTCTGTCTGGTTAGAGAAGTGGCCCTTGATAATATACCAATCTTTCAGAACTAACATAAACCAAGAATTATAGGATGCTTGTTAAAGTGTAACATGTACAAGAATCCCGTCATTTGTACCTTCCAGCATTATTCTGAAATGTGGTGTTTATAGGCATTTGTGAATTCGAAGCAATTACAAAGCAGGATACACCATCCACTTACTGCTGTAACCTAAGTAACTCTTAGTGTCCATTGTCCTTGTACACTTGAATACACAATTGCTTGTTCACTGAGCACAATGTTGGGAACTCGCAGAAAGGATACTGCTGATATGCTGAACTAAACCTCTAATATCTAACTTGAAAATGAATTGATCTTTTTGTCAGATATGGCAGCAAGAGCTTTATTGACGAGAGACATCGACACAGATATGAGGTGTGTAGAACCCCCATGCTCTGGACATAATTTTCTGCAATTTCCAATATAAAGAAATTTCTGTTCCTGATAGGTATTTTGTCTAAACAGCAGTTCCATAAGGGTTCATTTAAAAAAAAAGTTTGATTTTTTCTAGGTAAATCCGGATATGGTTCAACAACTTGAAGATGCTGGTCTCTCATTTACTGGCAAAGATGAAACTGGTGATCGCATGGAGGTAGTTCTTTTGTAATGTCACCGTGCTTTCCAATTATGATTGTGCTCTTGCTGTTCGTGAGGTAATTTTGCATACCATTGCAGATCATCGAGCTACCCAGTCATCCTTACTTTATTGGTGTTCAGTTTCACCCTGAGTTTAAATCGAGACCAGGGAAGCCATCTGCTCTTTTCTTAGGTACTTTTTATTGCCATCTCAAGTTTCCGAGCATTAAAATTTTGCAGAAGTCCTGGGTATTTATCCTCTGTAAACTCATAGTTCCTTCTTCTCTTCTGACACCATGAAATTAAGAGTGCAGAAAGTATATCGCAATTTTAACTTCTTTTGTCCTGGTATTGATGATTTTAGTGGCCATACCATAGATTTCTGAATCCTTGTTAGGCTACAAGGAACAATAAAACTTGAGATGTATTTGAATTGCTCAACGTTCTTGAACTTTCATTTGCTTTTTCGAAAATGAGCTGACTGATTGTGGTTCTTTTTGCATGCAATTCCCTAGATATGGAGATAGGATTCGTAGGCATTTTTGTGAGTTGGGTGTATATGGATTGCACCAGATTGCTGGCAATTATCCTTGATAATAACATTTTTTTCACAACAGGACTTGTAGCAGCGGCATGTGGCCAGCTGGATTCTCTTTTGAAGAAAGGTGCGACAAAGACAATTAGAAAGAGCAATGGTAACTCAGCAATAAAAGCACACCTATATGAGAATCCGACTAAGCTAGCTAATGGCTCTTTAGATGCCATTTACAGCAATGGGAATGGTTTACATGTTTGAATGATGAGTAGCTTGTGGAGCTCAGTCGAAACATATCTTATGTCCTCGTTTCGTGGGTGTGATTTATCAATTTTGCTCCTAAACTTTCTTCGTGCATAGAGATACTAGTTTGATAGGAGTCATAGCTTCTCATATTTCCGTGTCCATGGGTGCAGCTGAATTCCGGTCTTTTTAACGGATCAGGCTGCTGTAGTTGCAGTGCAATGTCATGGGAAATGGGTCGAGCTAGGTTTATTTTTGACGGACTAATTATTGGTTACTGACCATCCTGTGTGAGAGGTCTGCAATCCCATGGCTGAGGGATTATTAGCATGATCAGTTGACACAAAACAAAGGTTACCTGAACCACGAGTTATGACTATTATGACAAGTAATGAGTAATGGCTGGATTATTGTGAATTGTCAAGATTTAATTAAAATCCTAGGTTGTCGTACTTGTTTCAAAAAGATTGAGAAGATGCCAACGTTATTCTTGTTTGTTCATGAAGAAATGAAGAATACATTGATCTTGTTGAATCTTTCTTCTGAACGAACTTGTGTAGTTGTCTCAATTATCTTATTTGTTTCCACGAGTGTTCAGCTTCTGATCGATCCATTTTATTATGAAAAAAATACATAATTAGATCTCCAGCCAGTGTGATTATAAACAGTGAACTTAAAAACAATGGTAGTGTCGTGGTCAGGTGACTAAGTTTTCATTTGAGAAGCCAGTGACTTGCATGAATGGGTGTATCATGGTGGGGCACTAACCGGAAAGCCATTCTAAACATGCCCTTGCTTATGGATTTTGATTTCAAAGTCTTCACTGGGATCTTTTGGCATGATTTGTACTTTGTTGCTATGGTTTTGTTGTGAATTGTCGAGACTTGTTTCAAAAAGATTGAGAGGATGTCATGTTATTCTTGTTTTCTCAAGTAGAAATAAAGAATATATCGATCCTGTTGAATCTTTCTTTTAAACGAACTGATATATTTCAAGGTGTTAAACTTCTTCCTGATAGATTTCTTTATTTATTTTTTCCAAAAGCAGCGTGACACAAAATAGATGAAATTGGTCGTGGGGCTATGACTAGCAAAGATGGCGTTGTATATATGAATTGTGAATGTTTGTATCAAAATCGTGTTTATTTAGGATTCACAATAATTTATAAAAAAAATATTAATTTTGTAGAAAATTAAAGAACATGAAGAATTTTTTCACGCTAAGGGCCTAAATATTCAGCCTTCGACCTACTCATCCGTTGAACATCTACAAGTATATTATGCTCAATTCCACAACCAATTCATCAATAAAAAAAAAATACAAATATCTGAATAATCAAGTTTTTCTTTAACCTATCTTTTTAACACAACGCTCAAGTAATCTATAAAATTTTCTCACGGATTGATTACTAAAAACAATCATAATCAAAACTCTGATAATTTACAGAGAGAATGCCTCAAAGATTACAAGGAAAGAATCAGACGAGAAAACCATAAGAACAAATCACTCAGAAAAGCTCGGGTAAAAAAAAAAACACTTATCAAGCGGTCACTATTACACTAAATGGAGGGTCCAGATCAAAGTATTCCAATAGCCAAAGTCATGTTTCAAAAAGGGAAGAGTTCATAAATCAGGTTTTAACTATCACTAAATCAATTTTCAGGTCTTAAGTTTAAAAATACAAAAATCAGGTATTTGTTAATTAATTAAATATATTTTATTAATTAAATATATTAAAATCACAATTATACAATTTATGGTCACAGTTGCATCCTTATAAATCACAAATTATTTATTGGTCACATTTTATCAAATTAATTGGTCACGAATTATTTCGAGGTCACAAATCAAATTTTTTATACGTCATAGTTTATTTCATTGGTCACAGATCAAAAAATTGTAGGTCACATTTTATCGATCGGTCACACATTTTCAAGTTAATTAGTGGGAAATTATTTCGAGGTCACAAATCAAATTTTTTATACGTCACAGTTTGTTTTATTGGTCACAGATCAAAAAAATTGTAGGTCACATTTTATCGATCGATCACATATTTTCAAGTTGAACCAAATAGTTAGTCACATACATCGAAACACCCCACCCCGATCTGATCCACCACCCATACTTGGTCACAGATGACCAAATAATTAGTCACATATACCAAATAGTGGTCACATACCACCGTCACCAACACTACAGCCACCGTCACAACGGCAACTTGCGACCACCCTCACCCGGCTACCTCCGTCGCCACCACACCACCACCACCACAACAACACCACTGCCGCCGCCAGAAACACCATTTTGCGACCCACAAACAACTGCACCACTAATCAGCCACTACCATCTCACCACCACTGGAAACAACCATTTGCAAACTAAAAAATAAACCACCAACCACTAACATCAAAACAATCAGAAAAAAATGAACACAATTGCCGATCGAACGCTGCAGCGACTCTGCACAAGAAGTCGGTACAGCGGCGTAGTGCTGTTCGTGATCATCGTGCGACTTCTCCGACGCTGCGAGGGGCACTATGAAACGGCGCTCATAGAGAAAGGAAAATGTGTGCGGCGGTGCACAAACCCACAATCACCGCACCGCACCATCGTCACACCACGTCAACCATTAGCCACCATAAATCAAAACAACCAAAAAAATCAGGCACGATCGTGATTCACACTCATTCTGGTCGGAACCATATGCATTCACAGCTCTACGATGGTGTTTGCACGAGCTCTGCATTCAGAATAGATCGTCGGAGTCAGCTCATGGTGGATTGTCGAGCACCGGAGCTTTATGTCAGCGCTAAATAGCCGGACCGACGATAGAAAGCATGGAGAAGGGAGAGGTGACCCTCGACGGAGACATTGGAAAAGAAGGGAGAGGCGAGAGTGAAGAGAGAGAGAGGTGGAGAGATATTTAGGGTTTGAAAATGGGATTAGGGATGAATTGCCAGAAATAGAATTAGGGAATGTTGATTAATTATAATATTATTAGTAATATTAAAATATATAATTATTACCTGATTTATGATTAATTAAACCTCTTACCTGATTTTTGAAAAGTAATTTTTAAACACCGGTAATTGTGTAATTTTCCCTTTCAAAAACTCGATTTTGGTAAGTGGACCAGAACACAAAAGCATATGTACTTAGCCCAATTAAAAATAGCCTACCAAAAAACAAGGATCATGACCAAATGAATGGTGAGGAACCATGCCCAAATCCAACAATCTCCACCATGTTGAACTATTTATGGATCATCTAAGTAGAATCCAAATGTTACTAACAAGTTTCATTTGCTCTAACAACCTGTAAAAACAAAATAAGTGAAGTTAATGTAGATTCAAAACAAAAATTAATAAAACAGACTTACTAAACAGATTACCTTCATGTAATGTTCAGAATTGTCACACTTCCTGAACTTGTTCAAAGGCAGAATCTTAGTACCAATATCAGAATGATTGTACTTAGTTGGAATTTTTACTAGATTAATCATACATTTTTCGACTTGTTTCTTACATAATGAAACTTAATATATACATATTTAGTTATATCATGATATACAGGAATTCTACTTAAATGTACGACACTTTGATTATCTGTAAAAATTCTAACTACTTCATTTATGAAACCAATTTCAGTTAACAAACCCCTCAACCAAAGTCTTTTCACAGCATCATATGATGCGTGATGCTGCAATATACTCAGTTTCAATAGAAGATAAGGCTACAAGTTTTTACAATTGGGACTTCTAACTAATACAACCATTACAAAGAGTAAAAAGTGAATCTTCTTTTATTCAAATCATCTGCAAAATTATAATTGGTATAACCCTTCAAGATTACACATTTGAAGTTTTAAACCTAAGTTAAGTGGGCACTTTATGTATCTTAACACTCATTTTATTGCTAACCAATGAGTTTCACGTTGATTAGCCATAAACTTGTTGGAGATATTTTACATCGATAATGTGTATATTAGCTTTATGGAACAAAATATTGGATTTACTAATTGAGTACCGGATATGCAGAATAAATACCGTATTAGTGAAATTTACTTAAGGCGTGGGCACGCCTTACTAAATAAAAATTCTGTCATAAGTGGAAGATTCATAAATTTACTTATCGAAATCTGATTTGAGAAGACAAATTCATAAATTACCGACTTCGAATATATGAACATGGATTCACCACTTCTCAATCTTGAACGCATTTATCTTTAATTCAAACTTTGTCATTTCAATAAAAACTCATAAACAAATTAACCATATTCTGAAATCAAGCATAAATAAATCAGAAATGAGAAAGATGAAATGCAAGTATTGCGTTTGGCCGAGGCAAGTGTTGAACACTTTGTCCTTAAGATGAATTTGCTTCGCATCAGTGTTAACGGTTTCCAGTAATCATCTCCCAAGATACAATAACCACGTCAAGCCATAAGAGCACTCCAAATGACTTAGACCAACAAACTCGAACGGAGTTCCCTCTTTACCATAACTATGATTTTAATGCAAGAAATAATTACTTCTACAAAGTGTTTTATGCAAAACTAAAGTAAAATATGGAATGAAATTATAAATTTTTTTCCTCATAAAATCCAAACACATGAGATCTATTATATGGTAGTTGGAAATGTTTGTCAAAAGACACAACCATACCAAGAGACACGTCTCTTGAAATTAAGATTGATAATTATTGGAAAGTAATCATACCAAAAGTCATGATCTTCCATATGAAAAGACACATCTTTTCATCTACACATTTTCTAGAATATTCCACAACATTCTATATGATTTTTTCAATAATTTCAAGTATTAAGCGATTTAAGTTTGACTTAATTTCTCATTCACCAAATAACGAATTCCCCTTAAATCATTTAAATTGGTCACACCAATTTTCGATACGATTTTCCAATAAAATCTACTCAAAATACTGATACCATAAGCTAAATTAGGTCTAGTACATATCATAAGATACATAATGGAGCAAACAACATTTGCATAAGGTATTTTTTTCATCATATCAAATGCTTCATCAGTGTTAAGAGATTGTTCACTTGACAGTTTAAAATGATTTGCAATAGGTAAGGTTACATGTTTATATTCAATCATAGAATTTTTTTTCCCGAAACCCTTTTGACATAAGAAGATTGATTCACATAAAACATGCAACTACTTTTATCTCTTTTTATTTCCATTTCAAATTTTGTTTGAGCAGTGTGGAAAGTGCCAAAATTGGCTTTATTTGCAAATATTAACTCCTTGCTTATAGACGAATTTGAGCAGTTAAGTGGGGCATATTGCATCGCGAAGAAGGGTCTAGCTTTGTCGTGATGAGATGCCATGAGTTGCTCAAAAAGTAAAAAGGAAAAGGAATAGAATCTTATTTTGATAATAATGTGAGAGCACGTGGAGAATATGCTTGACTTGCATGGTAATCTTTCACAAATTCAAAGTATACATTACATTACAATGATTACATACATAAATATAAGCAAACAATACCCAAAAAAATAATTAAAAAAAAATCAAAATTACACTAATACAGAAAAAGAAAAGCAAGCAATAATGGAGATAAAGATGTGGATGTTCTCTTAACAAGCACATGCATTCATGGACCCAACACATGGCCTTGCCATTTCTTGCCCATGTTCTCTGTCTTCCACCAACGCTCTCCTACCTTTATTCCTTCCTTCCAAATCCATGTCACTAATTATAAGCTAATCAACACTCGCTTAATCAAACCTATAATCCTAAAAGGATCGACCATGTTAGGTAATCAACTAATTAATCAGTTTTTGATCGGTCGATTAATTATAAAAAACACATAATTCAATCTCGAGTCAGCGTGATCAGAAAAGGGGTGGTGCTTGACCAACTTGAACACAATGGTGATGTCGTGGACACGTGACTAAGTGGTCATTTGAGAGGCCAGCAGCCTGCATGAACGAGTGTATCACGGTTGGACCTACTAAACGGAAACCCCTTCTAACCATATCCTTGCTTATGGATTCTGATTTCGAAGTCTTCACTGGGATCTTGTGGCATGATTTGTACTTTGTTGCTATGGGTTTGTTGTTCACAAATCTCCACACATATTTCTCAAATGAGCCGAATTCTTTTTTTATCTGCAAATATTAAACAATCATAATTTTGAATCAAGAAAAATCATTCATTTCATTCATGTCCTGAAAATCCCATTAATAAATTAATTATATAAGCCAACTGACTCATGCACATGGTCCCATGTGGCATGTTATAGTTCTATTAATTAACAATCATTATAGTACATGGAGAATTATTCAACATGTGACAATTGGTAATGTCGTCTTGTCATTTACTAGCAAAAGATGATTCAGTGAGGTGTCTATACGATTGTGTATTATTAGATAATTGCGGTGCTAACCTCAAGAATTCGGTTGGAGTTATCGACCACGCCTCGGACTTGGCTCAAGTCTATACCATAATCAGTACTGATTGAATTTATCTTCTTCTCGGAAAATTTTGAAACAATTTCTGCATCAAATCCTGAAAATGCATCCCTGAAATTGGATATAAAATGCAATTAGATACAGTAAAAACGACAGATAAGAAATTTTTCTTCTAATAGTCTTAATTCAGAAGGCCCCTCACCTGAGGTCTTGTCTTTTCTTTAAAACTGAAGTCCAATCTGATCCAACTTGTGCACCAATTAACACCAACAATTCAAACAGAAGTCTGCAACAGCAAGAAATCAAAAACCCATATTTCGAATTTCTGCGTAGTCTAGATTTGCTGTTCCGAACTTCTTGTGTCTTTGGCTGTCCCAACATATTACTTTTCTTAACAAATGGAGTTAACACATCAATGTGTTGAAGTGTTAAAAATGTATTAATGGACAGCCAATTTGACAGCAATCTCGGGACGATACTGCTAATCAAGCAAATAGAAAAATGGTGAGAAAGAACGTACTTATCATCGTGGACAGGAACTCCCCATTCTTCATCATGGTAAGTAACATAGATTGGGTCTATACCACCAGAGAAAAAATGAAATTAGTAACCAGATAGAATAATGCTATCTATAGGTGGCAATCAAGCATACGTCAATCTTAAATGTAAGAATAAAGGTTTGATTACCTGAATTTGGAGTGATGAAGGTACATCGCTTTTCTTGATCTCGAGCATCATTATTAGCAAGCAAAGATGAAGAATGATGATGATGTTGAAGATCATGAACGACCTTCTTAACTGATTTAGTTCTTCCGTAATGCGCGATACGCATTTTTCTTTGCTCTTGCATAATTGCAACCTGTTCTCGTCTAGCTGCCGCTATGCTTCCAGGTGCCTCGACTATGAGGGAGCTGGAAGTGCATTTCAACGAGCAGTTATCGCCAGGTTGTGGGCTACCTGATGATTTCTTGGACTTCTTCATTACTATTACACTAGAAGCTTTAGTACTGGAGGATTTTGGTGTCAAGATCAGCTTTTCAACGCTCGAGTTCAAAACATTTGAATCGTTACTTCTCTTGATAGCAGGCAGTCTTGGTGATTTCAGATTAGGAGATAGCGGAGGAGTGGCAGTCGATGATGGCAGCCTAACTTTGGCAGTAGTCGTCTTTTTTAGCAACGAGTTTGGTCTTTCCAATAAAGGAACACGATTAATGTTGGGTTGAAGAACTCGTCGCTTATAAACACTAGTTGGCGTGATGATACCGTCGCCATTACAATTGTCTTGCAGTTTAGACTTTGAGCTACACATCCTCTCTGCTGCAGCAATCTATCGAAAGAAAAAACGTATGCCAAGTTCGACAAGGCAATGTAAAAGGGCTAAAGGACTTAATTAAGAATGGATGGATAAATGATACATATATAAATGGGATGGGTAGGGTCAGGATTATGGAAGTGGTCACATGGAGGGAAAGCGGTCTGCCATACACACACAAAGACATGCACCCTCTTGTCAAGGGCACTATTTAAGGGATTTAGAATGTTGTCCTATACATATATGCATTTTATGTGTGTATATATTAATTCAGATTTGATCTCCAGCCTACAGTGAGCAAGATAAAAACTTCTTACTGCTGACGTAATAAAATAACTTTAAGTATGGTTCTTTACGATAGTCATACATTCAAAGAACTATACTTACGGTTCTCTCTACCACATCAATAGTTGAGAGTTTTGATCCTGTCCATGGCAGGTAAGATATCAATTTTATGATTAATCGTGTATACTCTACCCACCCCCTCTGCTAGGCTGCTAATGGACCCTTCTTAGTTCTTCCCCTATCCTATTTCGCTTTACTGCTGCTTCATTGCCAACTCAATTGGTGGAGTGTGGGTGAAGGTTTTGGATTCAAAAAAAGACTAATCAATATTGCTCTTTGCTTTGCAGTTGTATCAAATCCTCTCTTTAACCTTTTTAAATGTATGATTCGTTAGGATTTCAAAGTTAATTTGTTGTAGTTTATTAGTTGGAACTAATCAAACAAAAAATGATGACAACTCCACAAAAAGGTCTTTTGATTTTAGTATGTTTTAAAAAAAATTCTACTTGTACATCAACTTTTGTACATAAGGGACTACACCCTCCTTACATGGGGGTGGGACCCACTGCATAAAATATTTTTTTTATTTAAGTAGGTCCCATCCCCATGTGAGAGGGGTGTACACTCCGATGTACATTGTGATGTACCAGTAGCAAAGTCATTTTTTTAATTGCAGACTAATTCTTTTGTTACACGTTTTATTTACAGATATTTTTCAAATTACAGGATCTTCGATGAAGTTTGGAGTCTTCTTAAGCCACACCGTTTCAGTTGAACTCGAGACAACAAACTTTGCAAGGGTGTGAGCTTTTCACCTCACAAAACAACAAAATAAAGAAGAAATATCCTAGCTATAATGTCAGCCTTGGATGCATCAATTGAGAATTGTAAACTCTAATTCTATACCATCAGAAGTGTTACGAATTTGAGAAGGTGTATGGCGCGATATGAAATATAGATCGCACAAATAATAACAAGATTAAAAAAAAGCAAACAAGAAAATAAAATTGGTAGAGGAACCGAATATTTTATTAACAACCAATGGAGAGAAATATTACAACTTCTGCAACTTAATGTCTAATAAATTGAATGAAGATTTTACTATTTATAGAACAAATGTTCAAACCCTGGAATAAATCTAAAGTATGGAAACTAGGTCAAAAGTCACGTAATATCGAAAAATAAGGGAATAAATCTGCGGCCCGTCGCTGGAGTGAAGCTCGAGCGATAAGAGGTCAAAAGCCTGTCGCTGAGCCATCGCGAGCGACAGACTCCATGTTCCAATTTTGCTCCTCTCGCTCGAGCGAGAGTCGAGCGTCCATCCGGCGCCGTCAATTCATCTTTTTTGGACCCTATTTTAACATCTTCAAGCTCAATATACCAAAATGCGAAACCCTAGTGGATCGAATTTGGGTCACAAAATCCAACAAAAAGTAATAAAATCGCAATAAGGAAATAGATACACGAGAACATACAAGATTTATAGAGGTATGTCTCAATGTAAGACTACATCGTTGTTTATTACTGTAGTAATTGTAATTCTGTACAATGAAAAGAATTTTACAATAGGAAACTCGTACACTTTATTTTCTTTAATTTCCCATCTTTTTATGATGAAAAAGAACTCTGTTGAGACTCCCAAAGACAAAATAAAACAAAATTGAAATTACAAATGGGAAGTTTTTAAAATTATTCTTAATGAAATTACAAGTGTCCATCTGCGTATCGAATATGCACAACAACAATACTTAGGCCCACACTTTAACAACTCATGCATGAAGAGGTGGGTTCTTGCTTGGACGACATTTGGACAATCTGATTCAATGTTATCATGGAAATATCGAGAAGATGATCGGGCACGAAGACTAAACCCGATTTGACATTCTTGTTTTATAATTCAAGTACTTGGGTCTCTGCACCTTCCTGCAGGCTTTGGCATATGAAGGACTCTGCAATGGTCCCATATGCCATATGCTCCAAGGATTTTTCACTATTAACTTATTAAGTATTAATCAACGTGTCTGCCCTGCCCAGAGATCCATGCCTACATTCAGAAATTGGGGTATCTAATATCTCATTCCTTTAGGACTTGAATTGCATAATCAAGAATGAAAAAAACTACCTCAGTTTCATTTTTCTTTTCGTACCAACAAAACATTCTTCATTAATTCAAATCATCAAGAACCACGAACGAGCGAAAAATGAATGCAATCGTCCAACCTACCAAATTCATGACTAAAATACCTAAGGACACGAGTTCCTGGGTCACCTTATTTCCATATCTAAGAATAAAACAAGAGCCACGATCTACTTCCTATAACAAGACTACAATATCACTCAAAATAGTTTCGTTTGGTCTTCGGAGCGTAACTCTGTATTTTTTTACCATGAATGAAAACAACATAAAAACTATCTCTACGAGTATTCTCTTGTGCAAATCTTGATCATTTCGTATTGCATATACATTCTTTCAATCTTGAGTTGAAAATTGTAAAATTTAAACTTATATTTATGTGTGACATCAAGAGCCAAAATTTACTCGAATTTACACACTATTATTTGAGCGTATGAGGAAACTTCATCGTTCAATGTTATAATTTAACATGTATATATGATTTTTGATTTACTTTGTTTTTCTAATTGTGAAATGTCAATTACATAATTAACCCTTACCTAATATTAGATAAAGATGAAACATCCCATGTGTTTTTATCAACCTAATGGAATCACGAATTATTAAAACATGAAGCCGGCAAAACACACGAGTCATGTATTCTTATTCACAATCCAAAACATACTTGCGTTTGAACAACTATGGTATCGGATGTACGATACAAATGAATGTGCAATGATGGAAATAAAATAGTTGTTTGCTTGGCGCTGTTTAAGCTCCATTCTTTAAAATCGTATTTTTCTCCAAACTCATTTTTAACCACAAAATTCCTCTAATTAAATTTACACGTAAATTCAATTTTATTTATTTATTTATTTTTTTTTAACCCACAAATCATAATTCATTTATCGATCACAAATCATAAAATTTATAAATCACAACTTATTTAATGGTTACACATTATTAAATTAATTGATTACAAGTTATTTCTCGATCACAACTTAATAAATTATAAGTTACAATCACATTTTTTAGGTCACATAATTAAACAATTTATCTTGAATACAATCAACCAATTTATCGACCACAAACACTCCTCTTCCCACTTGACTCTCTTCGCCCCGTAGCCACTGCCACTGCCATCAACACAACCTGTACCAAAATTGTTTGTGACCACTACCCGACCACTACCAACAACGCCGATCCACCACCACACCACATCACCTCACCTCACCATCGCCAAAATCTACCTACACAACCGCCAACAAAAAAAAAAAAAAAAAACCCTTGAAAATTGTAGTGGTTGCACAAACACACCCTAAAAAAATTACAATAGATTCACCCGCACAAACACAACTTGCGTGACATTATCTGAATAGTGCGTCACGTGCGGGAAGTGGTAGCTCGTCGAAAAACCCCAGCAACGACGCTTATCGTTGGAAACTACAAACTACAGACATCGTCGATGCTTAACCACAAACTACAAATCATAACCCACAATATTGCTTTGATATTGTCGGTCAACATAGCCAAGTGTTGCTCAAATCGAGATGTCGGTGTTGTGCATAGAGTGCTACATGATGAGGCGCTACGCAACACCTCTATGCCGCTGCAATAACTTTGAGCCATCCAGCGACCCTGCGCGCTATGGCCTTTCGTGCGACTATAATGGTCTTTCGATGTCTTGGCATCACGAAGGGATGTTGGTTTCTTTAGAAGTGACGGGCTGTAGTAGCGTCTTCGCATCGGTGGTGGCGGCGTCTTCACAACGGCGATGGTGGTTGCGTCTTCGTGAGAGAAGAGATACGCGAGGGATAGAGAGAGAAAATATATGAGAAATGATTAGGGTTTATGATTGAATTTAGGTGGGTAGGTGGATGAGGTGGGTAACTATATAGATTAATTAATTTTATAATATTATTATTAATATTAAAAGTTTGAATTAACATCTGAAATTTTGTATAAATAAACTTTAAATCTAGTTTTTAAAATTGGAATTTAAAAAATCTGATTTCATGTAATTTCCACCTTTTACTTTAGCCAGGGTTCTATTTTATTCAAAATATATTTTTCTCTCTTTTTCTTTTCAAACACATTTTTCAATAAAGTAATATTATACGTAAATCTAAAAAAAAAAATTCTTTCTTTTTTAACCACACATTTCTAAAAAAATCATTATTACAAAATATTTTTTTTCCCAAAATTTGATTTTGATAAGAATCCAAACAAGGGCATAGTAAAAAATTCATCTAATCACTTAACTCCTTAAAATAATATAAATAGCCTCCTTATAATCATACATTTAGTTAATCCATCATTACCTATCATCTATTGAATCATATTAAATTTATATCAAATCTCTATTATTCATCCACAAAAAGTCTTTCTCCACCTTCTTTCATTCATCACATTTGTCTCCCTTCGTCTCCTGCCAAATAATTCCTCTCATTCCTTTCCTTAATTTCGTCCAGATAAGTCAAACAATTAGTTGAGCAAAATGTTTCATTACTCACCCAACTTATACTATAAACACTGTTTACTTATCAAACTTCAAATTGCTTCCAAATGTCCATTCATCTTTGAGAAGTTGTACTACATCCATTATCCATCAGATTTCGTTCCCCACTGTTGACGTGTCACACATAAATCTCATCGTCAAGTTAGAACCATTAGAAAAAACTACAACTCAACCATACAATTCAACTCACCATAAGCTTCTTTAAGCCCTAATTGCCGGTCCCCAATTTTAGCCTAAAAAAGTCTAGCTCCCAATTCACTTATCTCACCTACGTACAGTTAAATTGTATACCGAAACAAGACCGATTGTCTAGAAGGACACGATGCACTACTACTTATAAAGATATATTCCCCAATTATAACATTTGCGCAATGTCTCTTTAATTCCAATTGTGAGTTTGATGATTTAGAAGAGTTGTAATTTTTTTAACGATCGTAACTTATCACGTGAGAATTCAGCAACAAGGAAAACAAAATTTGACAAATGATGGATGTAGTGTAACATCTCGTGGATGAGCGATTAGTGTGAATCAATTTTGAATTTGCTGAGTAAATTGTGACGACAATATAAGTTGGATGTGTAATGAAATATTTTACTTGGATAATTTGGTCGAATTATAATTTTTTGTAACGATTGTAACTTGTCACGTGGGACATTTGTGCGGCACGCAATTCAATGGCCAATTTCAAATGAAAAATGCTTATTATACATCATCATTTACAAATTGACGCAATGACGATAAATTGAATTAAAACTGTCAAAATCTTTTTACCACTTAAATGGTTGCGCTTATGTAACGTGCGTTAATGACAAATTTATTTTTATTTAGTTGGTCAAATCTCGCAAAATTATTTATTAATAAACGAATATATAAGTTGTGATGTATATCTAGAATAATCGTTTCAAATTGAGCTAGCCCTAGTTTGATCATCATTATTTCAAAAAAAAAAAAAAAAAAATTTGATGTTTTGAATAGTGATTTTTTAGATAATGCATTATTAAAAGTAGGATTTCTTTTTTAAATTTAAGTGTAAAATATTTTATTGCGTGAATGTTTACTTGAAAAACGTGAATTAAAGGATCGTGGTTCAAAGAAACAACAGTGGCTTAAAGTTCAGTATCTATGAAATTAACTCACGGATATTGTCGACTTATGACTTGTGAGAAGTCCAATGAGTGCCGAACAGACCCGAAGTCTCAACAAGCAAACAGGAAACACTCAACAACAATCTGTCTGCTAAATATGCCGCTAAGCGCAACGATGGTGGGAGCCCTGCTGGGACTGGGTACCCAGATGTACTCCAATGCCCTTCGCAAGCTTCCTTACATGCGCCGTAAGCACCCTCGCTTTCCCTATTATCGTTATTATAGGATCTGTATAGGGACTAATGCGATTGATTTCAAAAAATTTGCAGATCCATGGGAGCATTTGCTGGGAATGGGACTGGGCGCGGTCTTCGCTAATCAGATGGTGAAGTGGGACGCCAAATCCCAGGAAGATCTCGACAAGTTACTCCTGAAGGCCAAACAAGCCAATGAACGCCGCTACTTTGGTACCTATTTATTTTTCTGAGTTTAACTCTCATCGCAATTCGTAATTGGATAGGGTTTATGGATATATCTGAAACCCTTATATTTTTTTTTCTTTCAATTTTCCTTCTTATTCTTAAGGCCTGTTTGGGAGTGTTTATATTATAAATAAATAGAAATGAGTGATGGATAAGCTGTGGATAATGCTTGTATTATAGATAGTAGAAAAGTGAAATTCGCTCTTCCATGCAATGTTTAAAAGGGCTTAATCTGGTACAAGTCGTTTTTAAGACATTATGAGGCGTAAGTCTTACCTTAAACCAAAATGTTAAAAAACTATGAAAATGGAAACTAAGCACATTACAAATCATAAACATTTTTCAGAGTTCAAATAGAACAATTTGAAGTATGCAAAAAAAATTTTATCTACGGGATTGCAAAAGTGGGTTAATTGGGATTTTTGAAGTTGTGAGCTCACACCTAAAGCAAATACAGAAGAAAATTAAGGAGCGCACTCTTCACAAGCCTCGAGGTGCCGCTATGCCTTCAAAAACTACGTTAGAACCAGTGCCCTGAAGTATTTCCTATTCGCCTCGTCTAAGATAGTCCTCAATTTGGATTTTTTAAAATCATGCTCCAATATATAATTTGATTAGGCTAGGGAATCTCTAATTCCTAAGATGTATGTTAGTT
Organism: Fraxinus excelsior; assembly: GCA_019097785.1. Classification (NCBI taxonomy): domain Eukaryota; kingdom Viridiplantae; phylum Streptophyta; class Magnoliopsida; order Lamiales; family Oleaceae; genus Fraxinus; species Fraxinus excelsior. The sequence continues at coordinate 10,255,912 of CM032631.1, read as the reverse complement.
AGGGGCTGGGAAAACTTCTGCTGATAGTATGTAGCAATTCAAGAACTGCACTAAAATGAACTTCATATTTTCTTGTTTTTTCACCCACCCTCGTTATCTGCTTTCTCAAGCAGCAATTGATGCTGAATAGGATTAAGTTCAGTTGGTATGTGGCTGGAATTGGGCAATGGTGATACTTTTGTTTGTTGTGTCTTAGGAAGCCTTTTCCCTTTCTTATATCTTTACCCTTAATAATTTGGGTAGTCCAGAAGTTAGCGCAGTAGATATGGGAGTAAATAACTATTGAGATTCAATGGCCTTGTTGATGCAGATGTCTCATTGAGAGAAGTTAAAGAAAATAGAACAAATAAATAGAAGAAGACAAGGTAGAAAATTAGAGAAGAGAGGGAAGAAATTAGGAGGAAAATCTGTGTAACTTGTATTCAATAATAATGTCAAAAATTAACTTGACAATCTAGGTCTTCTTTAAAGAACAAAGCGGTTAAATCCAAGGGGATTTCCATGGTTCTAAATATCCAATTGAAGTCTACCTCAGAGTTAAGCATCCAAAAAATTGTGAGCAATTTTTAGAGGCTTACGCCTCAATTGTGCGAGGCACACGCCTCACCTCACTGCTTTAAGGCATGTGGCCCACAGAACATAAAAATTCTGATACACCTCTTGTAACGCCCCGAGTTCCGTTAACCCGAATTGCCACGTCATCGTCTTTTGCCCTAATTTTTAATAATCGAATTTGTGGAAATAACCTAATTTAAAAAAAAAAATCTCATCACATTTATAACGGTAATTATCATCGGCAACAAACTCATTTAAATAACTTGGAAAAATTGTTTTAAAATTTAAATCTCAAGTTTTTGGAATAAAAGAAATTACAAAATAATTAATAGTTTTTCAAATGCGGAAATTTCGAAAGCAATAACTACAACTTTCAATTTATGCCACCACTGCCCATCAAATCCGATCATCTCCGAAATCTGCAAATATTGTTAAAATAACGGAATGAGTATTTCGAAGAAATACTCGGTAGACTCATCGCCGATAATTAATTTACAGAATAATTGAACACATGCTTATGCAATATATAACGTGACATCATCATAATCATCTTTGGCTCATTTTTTTGAAAATCATAGGCTCTTTGAAAGCATAGGGTGTGGGTAGTCTCGTCTCGTGCATTTAAGCACATAAGTTATGCATAACATTCTCATCTTATCTCACAAGAGATTCTAGTCTTTCTCATGCATTAAAACATATAAGTTATGGCAAGCATAATAACATCATATATCTCATATGACATATTCTCATCTCATGCATTAAAGCATATAAATCATGTAAATTCACTTAAGAAATGCAATTATAATTTAAACTAATTAATGGAGGTGAGTCTACCTCAATAATCTCGAGTTACGTGCAAAAAAATGAAGCGGAAAGTGATCTCAAGCTCTTAATCGTCCGTACGTTTCGTCTAGCCAAAATAGAAAATAAGTTTTGAATTAGCATTTCGAAACTTTAAAATTTTAACGTGATAAAATAAAATTTAAGGGCTTAATGGAAAATTTGTGAAACTGAAATAAATAGCCTAAAATGATAAAATAAAGTTTATGGGCTCAATTGTAAATTTATTAAATCTGAAAATAAAAGTTTAAGGGCTGAAATAGTAACTTTTAAAAGTTAGGACTAAACTGTAAATCTATTAAAGCTAAAAATCAAACTAAAAGCTGAAAATAGTAACTTTTGAAAGTTAGGGACTAAACTGTAAATATAATAAAGTTGAAAATAATACTAAAGGGCTGAAATTGCACTTTTTATAAATTAAGGACTCAATTGAAAATCTGCTAAAACTGAAAATAAAATATTAAGGGCTGAATAATAATTTCTAAACTTGGGGACTAAATTGAAATTATTTAAAACTGAAAATAGGAGTTTAAGTAATGAAACGGTGACTTTTTTTAAAAATTTGGGGACTTAATTGAAAGTTTTATGAAACTGTATTTTAAATAAATAAAACTTAAAAATCGAAAATGAACTTTTCTAAACTACGGGACTAAAATAAATAACTTTTAAAACTAAGGGGCTAAGGGGTAATTTCTGAAAATCAAATTAAATAAAATATTACACACCACTCTCTCTCTCTTCCAATTTCGTTCGAACCAGAGAGAGAGAGAGAACGGCAGTGGCGGGAGGAGGCTGGCAGCCTCCTCCTCCGATTTCCACCACTGGCGATGGAGGTGCCGGCGAGTGTGGGGGGCGATTGGGGGTCTCCCTCCCATTTTTAGGTATTGTCCGAGAATGACTAATGGCTTGGGGTTCGATTTTTCTTTTGATTTCCTTGGTGGCTCAAGCTCGAGAAATAGGTTGGGAAGTAAGGTAAGCTCATGGGTTGTATTTATTTCTTGATTGTGTGGCGGTTGAAGTCGATTTGGGGTGATTGAGGTCTCGGTTTTGGGCTCGACTTGGGGGTTTTCATTTCTTGTTTTGGGTTTCGGTTTCGTGACTGTGGGGCAAAGCTTGGTGGAGTTGGGCAGTTTGGTGGTTGGTTGTTCCCGGTTGCAGTTTGCGGTCGGGTTGGTGGTTTGGGCTGGGAGCTTGGTGGTTCGTTTTGGGGGTTTGGGTAGGTGGTGATGGCGTGGTGGCTTTGTAGATTGGTGTTGATACTTGAGGATGAAAATGGTGACTGAAATGTGGGATGGATGGTGGCATATGGGCTGCATTGTTTGTTTTGCAGCTTCTCGGTTGGAGATGTTTGGCCCTGGTGTTGGTGGTTTGGCAGTGGAGGTTGGTTTGTTGGTTGATGCATGTTGGTGTGGTGGAGTTTGTGGGAATTGCAGTCAGTGGGTGTTGGTTTGGGCAGAGTGGTGTTGTGGGTTTGGGGTTACAAACTTGGGCAGTGAGGTTGTGGAGTTTGGCTATGGTTTTGGGAGTGACGTTGGTGAATGGGCTGCATTGTGTTGCAGCTTGGGGAGCTTACTGTTGATGCTAGAAATGGTCGTTCTAGCATCAATGGTGACCCATAGTGAAATTAGAGTGTGAGGGGGAGATGGTGTTGATGCTAGAAATTGATGTTCTAGCATCCACGTTAATCTCCAAAAATTGAGGAAAAGAGAGAGCTTATCAAACAAAGAATGGTTGCTAGAATGCTAGGATGGTGATGATGGAGGGAAAAAGTGCATATGAATAGTAGAAAATTAGGGCACAAACTTCTAGATGGGTAATTGGGTCAAGTAGTTGGGTTTTAGGGGTAATTCTAGTTTGGGCCTAAGGTAATTGGGCTAAAATGATTAATTCCGATTTTGGACTTATTAAGTTGGACTTAAATGGATTGGGTTAAAAATAAATAATTTAAATTTTGGGCTTATGTAATTGGACTATAAATATAGAACATATATTTTACTTAATTTTACTAAACCTTGGATTTAAAAATAAAATAGCAAGAAATTAATACTTCAAACTTATTTGGAAACTAATTCGATTTGAAATAATTTAGGTTCGATTATAACGGCTAGACGAATGTGTTTTCACTTTAATGTTAGGGTTTAAAGTTTAGCGACACGTTTTTCGAGAAAATAATTTTATTTTATTGAAAAATTCTCGGTCGCTACACCTCTTTTGAGAATATTCCACTTCCCACTAAAATATTATAATTGTGTTTGTTATAGACCTACTTTGGGAATAGTCTACTTATCCACCAACTAAAATATTAGTTTCTTTGTAGATTTTTTTGTTTGTTTGTATAGTTTAAATTGTTCTATTATGATTTTTGTTGATTATTTATGATGTATTGTCAACTTATTTTATATTTTACCCACTGTTTAATAAAGATTCCTTAAAACTCATTTGTTTCCTCAAACTCATTGTCAACCACACACACTCAGTAAAATAATTTTGCACGTGGACGTATAACTTTCCCTACTATATAGCCACCCATTCTCTAAAAAAATTACATTTCGGTAAATCTATTATGTAAAAATCTACATTAAACAAGCTCTTAATAATATTGACATTTTCTTAGTTTACAGGTGAGGCTTATGCCTCTCGCCTCATGAGGAAAAAGGTCTTATTACTCGATTATACCTTTTTAAACATTGGAGACTACTAATAAATAACAACTATAAAAATGATAAATCCTATTGAAAAAAAATAATGCAATCTAGTCAAATTGAAAGCCTATTTCTTCACCTTGTTTTGCTTGGAATAGACTTCTAATCTTTTTTGATCACGCGTTGCTCCGTATCCTGTATTTGTGCCATAACAAAGGACAGTGACACTCATGAACAGTGGAGACCAGCTTTCTGAATTTACCCCTTTGTTTACTTTTTCTAGCTCGTAAGCAAGGGTGGAGCCGCTAAATGTCAGTGGAGTCCACTGCCTCCACTGAACTTTGAGGAGAAAATTTTACTATGGGTGTATATATATGTATATATGCATATAGAGAGAGGGAGGAATAATAATTGGTAATTAGGGATTTGGGATGGGATTTCATGTTGTTGATTGTCTCGGTAGTGGAGGGTTTAAAGTGGGGATAGTAGATTTTACTTAACTTATATTTTGTTACAAATTTTCTTAAAATTTTATCAACTTAAATATATGTTATTATTTTTATTAACAATTAGGCAAAGTCTCAATTTCTACAATATTTAAGCTAGTTATCAAACTGAATTAAATAATTAATTAATTATTTTGTCATGTAGTTTGATCTCGGTTCAATTTTTGATTCTTTGACCCTTTATCTCTTCCAAGACAATATCGAAGTTGAGTTAAAAAACGTTGTTTCTTGTTGCTTTGGTGCCTCTTGTTTTAATTCTTAGCCCCTGTTTGACCTACATTATTTTTTTCATTCTCATTTTTAACCACACATTCTTTTATAAAATAATATTTTCCATCACATCAACAACATTTCCTTCTTTTTCAACCACATATTCCTCGTCACATCACTTCAAAAAAATGCATTCTCTCATTTTAATATACACCAAACACACTTTTAAACAATGACAGACTATAGAGTTATCCCATCTACAAATAAAAGTTGGTATTTGTTGAATTTTTGGAAAGATTTTTTTTTTCTTTTGAAATTTGTTATTCTCTTTTGTTTGCCTCCACAATCCATTAAATCAACACCAATATTTTTTTTTTATCTCTCTCTCTCTCTCTCTCTCTCTCTCAATATATACCTTAATATTGTGTCAATATATACCCTAATATTGTTGCTTCAAATATGAGAATTTTTTTTCAAACTCTGTCTACTAGAATAGCAAAAATCGCTTGGGGAGGATGAAGTTAAGGAGGTGGTGTTTAGTATGAATGATGATAAGGCGCCAGACCAGATGAGTTCTCGTTCTCTTTTTATAAGGCGTGTTGGGAAGTGGTACGACAAGATATTTTGGATGTCATTACTTCTTTGAGCGTGACAGGTTTTTGAGAAGTTCTAATGCAACATTTATTGTGTTGAACCCTAAGAAATCAGGAGCGACTGTTATTAAGAATTTTCGCCCTATTAGCTTAGTCAGTGGAGTGTACAAGATTATTGCGAAAGTTTTAGCTAATAGACTCAAGAGGGTGCTAGGGAAAGTGGTGTTTAAGTTTCAGAATGCTTTTGTGAAAGGTCGTCAGATTTTTGATTTTCTACTTATTGCGAATGAATGCATTAACTCAAGATTGTGCCTAGGGGTTCCAGGGATGCTCTGCAAGATTGATATTCAGAAGACTTATCATCACATGAATTGGGGGTTCCTTCCGTATATGCTTAGGCAATGTGGTTTTAGGGATAATTGGTGTAAGTGGATTTAGTTACGTATCTCTACTGATTCATTTTCAGTTTTAGTAACGGCACTCCTGAGGGTTATTTTCGGAGCAGCAGAAGCTTGAGGTAAGGGGATCCCTTGTCCCCATTGTTGTTTGTTATTGTTATGGAGGCCCTCAGTAGGATGCTCAAGAGAGCGTGGCGGGAGAATTTGATTAAGGGATTTTCGATGGGTAGAATGCAAGTGACCCATTTGTTATTTGCAGATGACACATTAATTTTGTGTGACGCAAATGAGGAGCAATTTAGGAACTTACGCTGGTTGGTCCTTTGCTTTGAGGCAGTGTCTGGATTGAAGATTAAACTGGGAAAATCTGAGGTTTTCCAGTCAAGGAGGTTGCGAACATGGAGGAACTTGCGACATTTTGGGTTGTACGATCGCACAGTTACCCATGTCATGTCTTGGGCTCCCCATAGGGGCGCGTTTTAAAAGTAGACATATCTGGAATGCTATTGTGGAAAAGGTGGAGAGGAGGTAGCGGGGTGGAAGCATATGTATCTCTCGAAGGGGGGCCGTCTTACTCTTGTTAAATCTACTCTCCCAAATATCCCTACTTATTTTTTGTCACGTTTCCTATCCCCGTGGCAGTGGCAAATAGATTAGAGAGGATTCAAAGGAAATTTCTTTGGGCAGGGTTGGGAAATGAGAGGAAACTTCACCAAATTAATTGGCGAGTTGTTTGCTCTCCTATAAAGGTGGGGAGCCTCGGATTGAGAAGCCTTACTTTGTTTAACAATGCACTGTTGGGCAAATGGCTGTGGCGGTTTGGAGTAGAGAGGGAGAGCTTCTGGAGAGAAATCATTGGGGCGAAGTATGATGTGTTGGAGGGGGGCTGGTGCTCGGGTAAGGCTCGAGGTTCTTACGGGGTGAGTTTGTAGAGATATATTTGCAGAGGATGGAGCGACTTTCGGGATAGATTGATTTTTGTGGTGGGGAATGGTAATAATATCAGATTCTGGGATGATTGTTGGTGTGACGATAGGCCGCTAAAGGTGGGGTTTCCTTCCTTACATCGCATTACTATGGTGTCTTTTGCTATGGTAAATGAAGTTTTAGCTATCCACAATGGGAATTACAATTGGAATATTACCTTTTAGAGGGGATTGCAGGATTGGGAATTGGATGATTATGTACTGTTTTTATCCTATTTGTAGGGGGTACAAATTCAGGTTGGAGAGGAGGATCATAGACGATGGAGGTCGACACAGAGTGGTATTTTCTCAGTTCGCTCATATTTTAGATCCTTTTTGGGACCTGTGGAGAATTCATTCCCCTGGAAGATGGTGTGGCAATATAAGTTGCCTCCACAGGTGACATTATTATTGTGGACGGTTGTGAGGGGACAGACTTTAACGATGGATAACATTCGAAGAAAAGACTTTTATGTTACCGGGTGGTGCTATTTGTGTAGGAGGGATGGGGAGACGCACGACCATTTGTTCATTCACTGCGATGGTGTTCGTTGGTTGTGGAACAGTATTTTGGCTTCTCAATATCTAGTTTGGGTATTGCCTAGGCGTATTAAGGACGTGGTGCGGGCTTGGAAGAGGAAATTTCATGATAAGGATAGCAAACTTGTTTGGAATCTTATCCCTGGTTGCATTGTTTGGTGTGTGTGGAGGGAAAGAAACAACCGATGCTTTGAAGATCAAACGCGGACCATAGAGCAAATTAGAGAATTATTTTATTTGACTTTGTATACTTGGTTTAATGCTGCGGCTAGTAATCCTTTAGATGGGTTGTCTAACTTCATGTCTTTTCTTTCTTGTATATTTTGATAATACAATTCAGGTGTATTCTTTTTTGATTAATAAATTTTTTGATTACCTAAAAAAATAAAAAAAAAAGAATAGCAAAATCTCTATTAGATGAGTGTCAACTCCTTCCCCTCTCATTTCGTGGTTCAGCTCATGCTTGTAAGTTTTGTAGGTAATACTTGTTAAAAAAACTTATTTTGCTTAGTCACTCTCTGACCTCAATGCGGTTTTCTGCCTGCAGCAGAGAGATTGGTAATAGGCGACTCTTACTGGCTTAAAGTATTTTGTATGCTGTAGTTTGTTTGCAAGCCGCCCCTTTATTCTGTCTAATTGGTTTAGTTTTAGTTGATGAACGGGAGAAACCTGAGGAAATTTCCCATTATCATTCAAAATCTAGGAATGCAGGCCATTCCCTTATTTGTCTGACATTGTGGCACTTTACTTGCTGCTTCTTAGTTGAAGGGATAATGCATACATGCATGCAGGGTGGAGCCAGAAAAACGCATTGGGTTACCCCTTTGTTTACTTTCTACCACTTAAGTTTATTGGTAATACTTGCAAAAAAACTTATTGTGCCGAATCATTCTGTGCCCCTATGGTTAATACTGTTTTATGTGGCAGAGAGATTGGCCATAGTTGGTCTTACCGTCTTTTAAGTTTTCTGTGTGCTTTAGTTTGTCTACATGTTGCCCTTAAACACCTTCCCCCTTAACCTGTCTGATTTTTTTTGTGACTTCTCATTGCAGATGACGATGAAGACTAAATGTTAGAGGGAACATGTTGAAGCACATTTGCTTTGGGATTCGCTTGTCAAACAATGTAATGTCAGTGCAAAATCTTCTCCTGGGTTATAAACTATTGCTTGCCTAATCTTTTTTCCTCTTTTACAAGGTACTAGCACTTCCCTTTCTGTCTGATTTTACTGTTCATGGAGCGATATTTGTTAATGACTCATTTGAGGTGTATTTTACAATAAAATCCCATTGCTGCATAACTGATTTTGATGAATACAAACATGCATAACACAGTTTCCTCTTCTAGTGTTGCTCTGCAATGCTCATTATTTCCACTGCTTCATTAGCACATAATAATACTTGGCTTATTTTACAGTTGAATGATTTGTATTAACAATCTTAGCTTTTAACCTTCCATAGATAGATTACCAGTATGAACTTGAGTGATGTACAGAAGAAACCTGAGTTGACAAATAATTGCCTGAACTGTAAAGTTAGCGACTACGTACCATCACCTCCAACAATAATTAAATTTCCACAGATTGCCAGACCAAACTTGTGGGAGGTAGTGGAGATTAAAATCTTCCCTTATTTGTACTTGGGCAGTGAGAAGGAATCAATAAAAACCAAGTTATAGGTAGGCAAACACCAACATATTACTGGTTGAACTTCTGACAGAGATTTTTCAAATCATGTAATAAATGCATATAGATGATCTGGGCTCATTTTCTCAGACTGAACCATCTTATCGTCAAGTACATGTATAAGGAGATCACAAGCGTGCCGTGATGATGGTCTTTCTGCAGGTGCAGTTTTTGTGCACTGCAAGGCTACTTCTAACACTTGGAATGCAGCAGTTTCTTCATTGGGTAAGAGTGGTTTCAGCAGATGATCAATTAGCTTCTCATGTTCAGATCCTTGCATTTCCATTCGTGACTCGACCCATTTAACCGTGTCCATATCTACACCGAAGCTCCCACCTGTTGGCATTCTTCCACTTAGCAGCTCCATCAGTACAATACCCATGCTGTAAACATCATTCTTTTCTGTCGCCTTTTAGGAATAAGCATACTCTGGAAATGCGAAAATCGTGATGTTAGAAACTGTTAATCAACACTGATTGTTCAGCTAAATGAAAGAGTGAATTTAAATTACTTACTGATAATTCAGAGAGGGAAATGGATCTCATACCTGGAGCAATGTAGTCATAAGAACCTGCAAACCACAAATTAGATTCAGTATATAGGGAGTCATAGTAGTCCGTGAGAGATTTTGCCTGCCCAAAAACTCCCAAGTGCGCCTCCATGTTTGCTTCTAATAGCAGATTGCTAGCTTTAACATCTCTGTGACTGATCTTGGGCACACCTATGATTACTTGGACTCGGGTACGGGTATCGGATATGGGTACGTGGATATGCTTTTCAAACTTCAATTTTTTTACTAGCCCAAGATGTCATTTTGAATAAACCAAAATCAGTCCTTCACATAGAAGAAAATAATTATTGAATAAGATGTTAAGACGAATAAAATTGAATTTTGGGGTTTAGTTTTCAATTGTGGAAAGTTAATTACTAAATGTCATATAAAATAGAAAATAAGGGACTTGATTGTAATTTGAAATTAGTGGAGCACTAAATAGCACTATATGAAATCCATTTTCATTTTATACAAATAAAATCCTAAACTACCAATACAGAGAGGGAAAGAAGGAAAATAAAAAAAGAAGAAGAAAAGGGAAAGAAAAAAAAAAGAATAAGAAGGGAAAACCTAGTGCCATAGCCTTTCTCCACCCTCTCGACGGCGGTACTAGGTCTATAGAGAGCAAAAATGGGAAAGAAGAAAAGGGAGAGAAGGAAAAGAAAAAAGCAAAAATAGGCAAAGTGTCCTGTTGAAACTTGGAGGATCCGACACATATTCCATACTCTTACACATGTCGTGTCTTGTCCGACAAGGGTACTCCGGCCATTTCGAAGAGTCCGAGTATCAAAGGGGCACACAATCATGGTGAAGATAATCCGGCCCCTTTGCTAATCCCACTGCTATCTTCAATCTTACTTCCCAGTCTAGGCTCTTCTTATAACTCGTTTGCTTATGCAACCAATCCCACAAACTTCCATTCTCCATGTACTCATAAATCCACAAATTGGAGCCTGCTCCTCTGTTGCTACAATACCCCAACAATCTCATGAGATGCCTATGCCTTATCCTCCCAAGAGTTCTAATTTCCCTTGCTAAGCTTCTGTCCAACAACAGATCATCCTTCCAAGGTATTCTCTTGATTGCTACTGTGTCTCCAGGTGAATAACTCAACTTTATAGACAGTTCCTTAACCTACAGCTCCAATTATGAACTCATCCCTTAGATTGTTTGTGGCCTGCGTGATGTCCATCCATCTAAAATCACGCTTGGCACAGATGATTCACTTAGACCTGATTCCTGATGGGAAGACTAGGTCCTTGCACATTTGAAGAGGACTTCCACAAAGTTTCACGTTCCCAGCAAAAGCATCAGCCGGGCAGTGTGCATATAGCTTGTCCTATTTTCCTTGAAGGTTGTTGTAAGAGAAGTTCAGTCTTTCTAAGCTTCTCATCTCATCCATTTGAGGGAGTTCTCCAGTGAGTTGGTTGTGTGATAGATCGAACATTTCGAGTTTGGACAGTGTTCCCATTGAAGGTGGGATTTTTCCAGTGAGGTTATTGTAACTGAAGTCTAGGATGCTTTGCAGATTCTGGAGCTGTCCAATCTCAACCGGTATTTGACTACTTAAGCTGTTTCGTGAAAGGTGGAGTTCATAGAGCTTGCTTAATTGACCAATGGTGGGAGGTATCGGACCAGGAAGTTGGTTGCTGTCAAGATTGAGAACGTTTAAAGGCTCGAGTTTACCAATTTCAGGAGGGTGGGAACCATTATGTAAATTCCCACTCAGAGACAGGACCAGAAGCTTCAAACAATTGAATAATTCACGAGGAAGATAACCAGAAAATTGATTGGAGGAGAGCTTGAGCTCACCCAATAGAGGAAGACTCCCAATCCAAAATGGAGTCGTCCCAAAAAGAAGGCTGTTGTCGAGATCAAGATGAGTCAATTTCTTGCACAGGGAAAGCTGGAATGGCATCTCTCCAGTAAGTGAATTACCTGAGAGATCTAATAGAGACAGTTCTTTGATTAAACCCAGTGTCCAAGGGATTTTACCCGTAAATTGGTTATTTCCCAGCCTCAATCTTTCCAGCAAAGGTGATTTCCAATCTGATCAATAGTTTCTTGATCAAATGCATTGTTTGTAACATCAAAAGACAGAAAAGATCGCTAACTGTAGAGTGGATCAATGCTACCATTGAGTCTGTTATGCGAAAGATTGGCCCTCTGTCAGATTTGCAACATTGATAAGCTCATCAGGCAGATTACCTTCAAGAGAATTATTGTATAGCATTAGCAGCTCCAGAACTCGAAGGCTTCCAAAAGTCGCAGGAATGCTGCCTGACAATCAATCATCCACTAAATCAAGAATGGTTAGTTGATGGCAGCTGCCCAGACTGGCAGGAATCTCTCCAGTCTTTGGTAAGATCATTCTGTCTGAGGTGAGCGAAATTCAGCTGCTTCAGCCTTCCAATAGTAATGGGAATCTGCCCTGTAAATTGATTACCAAAGAAATCAATTATTTGCAAATTGGAGCTGTTACCAATCTCTACTGGGATCTCTCCGGATAGTTCTCGTTGTCATAGAGAAATAGTATCTGAAGATTTCCAAGCATCCTAATCTCTTTAGGTAGATTGCCCTGTACGTTGTTTTTGTACAGTGCCAGTGTCTGCAGATTGGTTAGATTTGCTACAAGCGGAGACAGTGAACCAACCAAAGTGTTATTGTTAAGCATGAGATCAGTCAATTGAATCAACTCATAAAGCACTGATGGTATCGACCCATTTAGCATATTGTTGGACAAATCAAGTCGCATCAGTGACCTGCAGTCCCTTAGTTCCACTGGCATTCTACCAGAAAGCTGATTTTGGGCTAGCATCAAGTGTTGCAAACTGGTGGCATTGGAACATATGCCTTTTTTGGAATCTCACTAGAGAGATTGTTGCTTGACAGCACTAGGTAAACCAGTTGACTCATGCTACCCAATTCTCATGAAATTTTGCCCGTGAGCTTGTTCGCAGACAAGTCTAAATTATTAAGATTATCCAAGTTCGTTAGTCTTTGGAACCGAACCTTCAAGCTGATTACTAAGCAGATTCAAATATTCAAGCTCACTGAGTTCACCAAGCTGTGCTGGAATCTTGCCAGAGAGTGTATTATTAGCGAGGTTTCAGTATTTTGAAGATTCTTAGGACCACCCAATTCTGAAGGGATTGATCCACTGAGATTGTTATCTGCAACAGTGAACACAACAAGGCTAGTGCATTACCAATCTCAGGCGGAATTGGACCTTCAAGCTGATTTTGCTGCAAGTCTAAATTCTGAATTTGGCCCGAGTCTACCCAAGTTCTGGCGGTATCCGACCACTGAGATTGCACGAAGCCAACCAAGAACGATCTAGTTTTTGAGATTACCTAAAGAAGCTGGATCTTTTCCTGCCCTCATAGACGGGCCTTACGGGCCAGAAGGCCTTCTACTTCTACTTCTGGAGTTGTAGAGGAGTTCCTTACCTAGAAAGAGTAGAGATATTAGCCCAGAGCGGAGGATCACAAATTTAAGTTTGGCAAAGGCTAGATACCTAAAAAGGCTCGTGACTGAACAAACTATTTGAAGCATAATTATTAAATTGGATCAGATTGTTCGTTAAACCGACGAATCGAACATTGATCCGGTCTGGGTTAAGTTGATGGACTGTGTTAAAACAAAATTTTAAACTGCAAGATTTATATTCAAAATCGATTCACTAAAGCAAACTATTTGAAGCATATTTATTAAATCCGGACTGTGACAATTGAACAGGTTAACACCCTAAGAATCGATCAAAACTTGCCTTATTAGGGCGACTTTCGGAAGAGATCGGGCTGGTTCAATGTACCAGACTCGAACATGAGTTCTCTCCTATGAAAACTTGCTTCACCTTTGTGCTGCCAGCTGATTTTATGTGTACTTGTCTAGGAAGTCAACAAAATTCTCGTATTAATTATAATAATTAATAAGAAGCTATTTAGTTTTCAAACATGCAAAAAAATAATGGGTTAATTTCACAAATGGTCACTGAAGTTACATCAAAATAACAAAACGGTCACTGAAGTTTAAAAATTGCAAGTTGCGCCATCACCAGATGACCACGTCCATGGCTCCCATTTAACACAAAAAACATCAAAAAATTTTAATTGTGCAGCAAGTTCCTCGCCAGTCGCGACACCGTATGCTAAAAATCAAAATTCCGGAGCCGTCCGACCAAACCCCGATCGTGGATCACCTGGGATTTGATCCTCTTCACCTGGCGCAGCTTTCCCAGGTATGGGTCATGGTCAATTTCGACGGGAGCTCGACTTATTTGGCGGAGCACATTAGACAGTCGTCATATGGTATTAAACGAATTTCTAATGATAAGTAATAGAAAAATTCCTCAAGTACAAGAAATGTTGTCAGAATTTGTACAGAATTTTGAATTGGAAAAATTGTGCGCGTGTATCTGTGTGTTTTCCTCCTCTATGTTTCTGTGTGTATTCTGTGAAATTTCCCTGTACTCAGCTTAATTCTAAGTAATATAAGCAAACATTATTAACGTGTGCATTGCATCACTAGCAAAATAAACTGTGTTCCTCAGAGTTTTCTCCTTCTCAAAACGGCAGTGATGGGATTTTATTGTAAAATACACCTTAAACATGACATTAACAAATATTGTTCCTTGGGCAGTAAAATAAACAGAAAGGAAGTCATAAACCTTAAAAAAAGGGCAATAGCAACAACCTATCATGAAATATAATTGTAACTTTTCGGTGACAAAGGAGAATTAAAAATAGTGAAATACATATCAGTGAAGTTAACATTACAATCTGGTGAAAAAGGATAAATTGAAAAAATGAAGAAACCATAATTCCATGCAAAATAAGATTATTACGGATTAACGCAGTTGCAATTCACTCGAATTTCACCATCGTCATCATCATAGTCTTGAATGTTTCCAAGCTTCACCATGGACGCAGCAAATTGATGACGGAAGACTGAAGATTGCAAAGTCAATGCAGTGACAAGCGGCGCAGTACGTGAATCGGAGTACAACATTTGATCAGTTGATAACAAACCCATTTTCTTCTCAAGATTTTTGTAGTATTGCGCGTCGAAGGCCTTGGGGGTCACTGCATCAAGCTCCACGTATTCCGAAGCCCATCTGCATTTTCTTCTCAAAAAATTCAAATATTTAGGGTTGATACTTGGATCTGATTTTCCTGTTCCTTTGTAGTTAAAGAGCCTGTTTTGTAGAGAACCACATGTGCTTCTTCCAATGGTATGTGCTCCTGTTAAAATTAACTAAGACGATCGTAATCATATATACGAATGTAACATTGTCTTTTTTCTATTAGTAGTGTCACATACCAGAGAGGACGACCAAATCGAGCACATTTAATCCCTTGGACTGGAAAAACTCAATCAAGTCGGTTATTTTTTCGTGACCCATTGGCACCATATCGGCTTCTTGGGCAATGGAAACTCGTCCGTCTTTCCTACCATACGGTACCATCCAAAACGGACCTCCAGCAGCAACAGTGGCATCTCTTGCAGAAGCAGTGAGAATATCAGCACATGACACAGTTTTGGGACACTTTTTCTCTAGCTCTGCTTTTATATCATCAATCACTTCGAATCCCCTCAATGACTTGCTGGCATTGGCTATCCTCTCACTCCCTTTGTGGTTTAGAAGAATCGAAGCGTCACATCCCTGCACCACGTACAAGTCGTGTTAGATGCAAAAAAGATTAATTAACCATTTCATCTAAAAGTTTAAAAAGATTCGACGTACTCTGACAGAGCAGTCGTGGAAGTGCAACCTCATGAGAGCTGGAGCGAGTGTCAAGTCCTTGTCGACCCATTCTTTAACCTTGCTGTGGATGATCTTTTCAAGGTCGGGACAGGTTCCATGATAGTGGGAGAAACTGAGTGAATCTGAATCATCAAGAAGCCAGGCATCATTAACTGAGAATGCAAGAATTATGGAGAAGATGAACATGTAGCCGGTAGACCAATTCATTTTCTATGTATATTTCAGCAGCCCAAAAACAAAGATGACGAGGAAGAGAACACTTGTAATTGATGATTTTGAATGACAGTACGTTGTGTTATATATACAGAGAGAGAGAGACAGAGAGGTCAATATTCTATATGCAAAATATATACGTGAGAGCCATCCCTCAAGAAATCTTCAAGAACGTGCGAACCATGAAAAACACAACATGATTTAAGGTATTATATAATTCTATGTACATGAATTTATTTCGTATTAATTAGTACGATCCAAATGTCGGTCATCTAGCAATCAGATTTTGTTAGTCATTTAAAATTTCCAAACTATCCATGCGCACTATTATTGGGAAAAACTCTCTATTTTTCTGTTAAATTGCCATGCGATTTTTCTTTCTGTAAATTTTTATTTTCTTGTTGCTTGTGCAGTTTGTGTTACATTACGTATTCTATTATCATTTGCTATAATCTAACAAGTTGAAAAACGGACGCCTTTATGGGTAGATAGATTTGGGGGAAGTGGACTGCTGACATTATGGTCGTTCGATAAAATAAATAAATAAATAAAATTGACTTTCTAACAATCAAACGGATGAAAACCGTGAAAATGAATATTTACACATGTAAGCCATGGATTGAGAACGTCTGTGCCCGATATCGCAGAGGAACATTGGTTAGGGACCATATATATATCTTCTATATATAAAAAGTGTCTATTAAACGGAATATGTTGGTTTAACGGAAAAACTAACGGAATTTCTTGATTTAACGGAAAAACTAACGAAATTTTTTTAATTTAAAAATCTTTTAACTCCATAATTGGGCTTCAAAATTTACAATTCTAAAGCCTATGTAGAAGTATTGGATGTCATGCCCATTTTATAGATACACTTCTCTCCAAAGGTTTCATAAATTTCCAATGTGGGATTGTGCATTTTATATATACTCTTAACTCCAATAGTTTTATAAATTTCCAATGTGGGATAGTGACAAAAAAAATGTTAAAATGCTCATCAAAATCATTTTCAAATGTATGTCTAATTGACTAATTTGATTTTGAATTACAACTAATTAAATTGTAATATTCACTTTCATTCTTTCATTTATTTAATTTTCAAATTTAATTTAAATTGCATTTGATTATTAATATATTAATGTTAGATATTATTTTCTATAAGTTTAAAATATTTTAATTTAACAAAGTAAACTATTTTAACATATTTATTTTTAATTTTTAGTGTTGGGACTAATTGTGGGATATATAATGAATCTAATTAATAAAGATAGATTTACTTTGAATTATTTTTATATATTTATTGCATTCGGTTCGACCTCAATTGAATTCCCACGAACTTCACGTCGGAATCATTCTCGATTGTGAATCAAAATCCTTCATCTCCATTTTCAGATATCGAAATTATCAAATTCGCGGACTTTTCGTATAAATCCTATGATTAATGCTCATGTTTAGTTCCTTAATTAATAAAAAAAATTAAAATTCTTCTAACACTATTTAGCAATATTATAGTATTATATTAAATGTTTAGTAAGTATTATTTCTAAATATTAGATGATTTTATGATATAGTAAAAAATCTATTTTTTTTATAATATAGAAAAAAACTATTTTTTAAAATAAAAATATATTTAATGTCTTAAAAATAATATTAAAAATACGAAACATATTATGACGCTTATTTTTCGTATTGACACGCCTAAACTTGTGATTCTTAATTCTCAACATCGACGTTTCGCAACGCATTACGCCTTTTAGAACATTATTAATAAATGAATGAAAAATGCAAAAAACTTTGTACTACTACATTTTAGTCAATAGGAAAAAATGAAATTAAAAAAAATAAAATGGATATGGAGATTATCAATTTAAAAATGCTAATAGTTTATTTGGTAAGGTACATTGAACTCAATGAAGACAAAATATTTATTTATTTAGTTTTGTATTATAATGTTATCTATTATTTTATTATGTACAAAAAGTTCATGATTAAATACAAAATTTAATATAATATAATAGTACGAAACACAAACTTATACATTTTAAATTAGAATTTAACACTATTCAAATTAAAATTAATATATCATAGTGTGTAATTATTTATCAATTACATAAACATTACATCATTAATTATTTAATGAACCAAAAAAATTATATCATTAAAAACTAAGCAAACGTGCATTGCACGTGCTTACACTAGTATATATATAAAGTGGCTATTAAACGGAATTTGTTGGTTTAACGGAAAAAGTAACAGAATTTCTTGATTTAACGGAAAAACTACGGAATTTCTTGATTTAACGAAAAATCTTTTTTTCACCACCCCTTACTTTCAAAATTATAATTAAATAATAATAAAAATAAATTAGCTTTTGATAATTCTTTCAAACTAAAATATCTTGGAGCTAACTTATCCGAATGACTTTTTCTCGAATCTGATTTATGTATCTAATTACGATTTATCCAACGAGACCAATATTCATATATTTACGATAAGTCCATCAATATCTAAATATTTGACACAAATAAAATATAATTGGATAAATGTATCATTTAGTCCCTAACTTTCAAAATATTAAAATATAGTGTATAAAAATTGAATTATTTTTTATGAAAATTTTCGGGGTATTACATTCTCACCCCCTTAAAATATTTTCGTCCTCGAAAATTTACCTCACTTACCAATACTAAGTCTAACACATGATATACATATATTATCGTAATACATATCATACTTTAGCGATAAAATGAATTGTATTATTACTTAAAAGGCTTAATAGCACAAAACGTCCCTACGTTTGACAGTTAGTGTGCAAAACATCCCAACGTTTCATTTTTTTGCATTTTCGCCCCTATTTCAACGTTTCAGTGTGGAAAACGTCCTTTTCACTATTTTTCAGTGTAAAATGACCAATATACCCTCAAATTTAAATAAAACAAAGAAAATGAAATGAAAAATAAAAAAATAAATTGTAATTATACTCCCAAACTTTTTAAAAAGTGCAAGTGGGTCCAAAAGTCTTATTAAAAGGCTTAAGCACAAAACGTCCCTACGTTTGACACTTAATGCGGAAAACGTCCCTACGTTTCAAACATGTTTGTGTTTGCTCAATAGCACAAAATGTCCCTACGTTTGACACTTATTGCGTAAAACGTCCTTACGTTTCATTTCTTTTTACATTTTCGTCCTTATTTCAATGTTTCATTGCGGAAAAACGTCATTTTCACTATTTTTCAATGTGAAATGACCAATATACCCTCATATTTAAATAAAACAAAAAAAAAGGAAAATAAAAATAAATTACAATTGTGCTTCCAAACTTTTTAAAAAGTGCAAATGAGTTCAATAATCTTATTAAAACATTCAAACCATCAGTCTTTTCCTCATCTCTCAACTTTATCCTCCCTCCACCACCTAAACCACCAGACCCCACCATTCAAGCCGTTAATGCTGGCCACAACTATCAGCCTCAGGATTGTAGAGGGAGGTGAGATGGTTTGATTGGTGGTGGGGTCTGGTGGTTTAGGTGGTGGAGGGAGGATAAAGTTAAGGGAGGAGGAGAAGACTGATGATTTGAATGTTTTAATAAGATTTTTGAACTCATTTGCACTTTTTAAAAAGTTTGGGAGCACAATTGTAATTTATTTTTATTTAAAAATTAGGGTATATTGGTCATTTTATATTGAAAAATAGTGAAAAAGACGTTTTTCCGCAATGAAACGTTGAAATAAGGACGAAAATGTAAAAAAAAAATGAAACGTAAGGACGTTTTACGCAATAAGTGTCAAACGTAGGGACATTTTGTGCTATTGAGCAAATACAAACATGTTTGAAACGTAGGGACGTTTTCCGCATTAAGTGTCAAACGTAGGGACGTTTTGTGCTTAAGCCTTTTAATAAGACTTTTGGACCCACTTGCACTTTTTAAAAAGTTTGGGAGTATAATTACAATTTATTTTTTTATTTTTCATTTCATTTTCTTTGTTTTATTTAAATTTGAGGGTATATTGGTCATTTTACATTGAAAAATAGTGAAAAGGACGTTTTCCACACTGAAACGTTGAAATAGGGGCGAAAATGCCAAAAAATGAAACGTTGGGATGTTTTGCACACTAACTGTCAAACGTAGGGACGTTTTGTGCTAATAAGCCTTACTTAAAAAAGAGTAAAGACTTAAGCCATGAAAAAAAGTTTAAGCATCCGTTTGTTTCTCATTAAAAATCTATAAAAATGAAAAATATGACCGTTATCCATCACATCAATCTATCAATTTTGAATTTCTATTTCTTGTGTGGGGTCCAATAACTGCTATATTTTTCATTCTCATTCTACATTAATGAGAATCAAACGGAGCCTAAATAAACTCATCTTCTTACCCCTTAACATAACTTGAGTTTTCTGTTTGTGATTTTGGGTTGGAGATGACAGAGAGAAGCACTTTATTTAATTATTTATCAATTACATAAATATTACATCATTAATTATTTAATTAACCAAAAATATTACATCTTTATTAATAACAAATTAATTCTTAAACAAAACTATTAAATATAAACTAAGCAAGCGTGCATTGCACGTTGCTTGCACCTAGTATATATATATATGCTAATATCCCTAGTTAATATTATCGCTCTCGACAACCATACTACATGTACATTCTTCTTGACGTTAACTATTACAATCATCCATGTGACAAGATCTATGCTCTTGATTTTGAACACATTCATCACATTACTACACATATTGCTTCTATAGAGGGGAGATGTCGACCACCATGTCAATCAAAATGTACATATAGCTTAATTTTCCCAATTTTGTTCATCTAGCAAGCATGCAGATACAAATTAGCTTTGGCAAGTACAAAAACTACATGTAAATTACCCATAGTTATAATTGTGAAGGAAAATTTCTCCAAACAGTCACTTGCGAGCATTTAGATCCCAATCAGAACTTTTTGACATTTAAATCTTCAAAATGTCAATGCGCGTCACTTTTATTGGACGGAGAGTATCTATTTTTCAATTAAATTGTTATGTGATTTTTTTTAATTTTTTTTTAATTGCCTTGTTTCTTCTATACACTAGCGCGGATCATTGTGTTAGTAAAGGCAGCAGGCCAAAATGTGGCGGTGGTATGGGATTCAAGGATCTTGAACTTTTTTAATAAAGCACTGGTGGCGAAGCAAGCTTGGCGAATATCGGTACAACCTAATTCTTTGGTGGCCTGACTTTTTCTAAAAGGGATATTTTAAGGATGGTGATTTTCTGTCAGCTCTAGATAAAAGGGAGTCGTCTTTCCTCCGATGATCCATGAGTGTCGAGATCGACTTCTTTCCATCTGATTTCCAGGCAGGTGGAAGGGTTGGAGAGGGTAAGTGATTTCGTGGTAAGTCCGGGCGAGTGGGACGTCCAAAAATTAGGCAAAGAATTGATTCTCTCCATCTCCTTGAGTCGGAGTAACACATATAACAAGTTAATAATATGGTAGTATGATAGCAAAGGGGAGTACTCCGTGCAGAGTGATAAATGTGCGTGTTGGAGTCGGGCTAGGGGGAGAAAGGTTCGAGCAGCTTGGTCAATAGGGAGTGGTGTAAGAAAGTGTGGAAAATATGCCCGCGCCCGAAAGTAAAGGCTTTTACGTGGAGACAGTACCATTATAAAGACCCACAGATAAAAATTTGGCCAGGCGTAGGATTGGTTCTAGACGGAGTTGCTTTCGATATGGAAAGTGTGAAACCATCTGACATGGTTTGCTCTTTAGTGAACCATCTAAGCGACTAGGGACATTAAGGACTTTTTTGGTATGTTTGGGAGGGGAGGAAGAGGGGTTGGACTTAGGTAGGTTGGGGTGTGCTGTTGATCCTGTGGAGCGAGCTGAATAAGTTTATCATGAGGTCTATTGCTTACTCGGTGGAGATGGCTGAGGGGTTTTGTGGAGGTGGGTGAGGACGGTGAGAGAAGGGAGGTGGTGGCAATGGCAAGTTCTCATTTGTGCCTTTCTAAATGCTGGCATCTACCGGGGAAGACAGGGCATAAACTCAACACTGATGCTGTTGTCAGGGTGGGTGACGGGGTTTATTGGGGTATGGTGGCGATTAGAGATAGCGAGGGAGTTTTGGTGGGTGCTTTCGTGAAGAGGGTGATGGGCCGTTTTTCAGTCAAGGATACAGAGGTGGTGGCGCTGAGGGAGGGACTTCTCTTTGGTGTTTCAAATGGCTGTCATCAGTTGTTGCTTGAATGTGATTCCTAGCGGATAACCCAGAACTTGGCTGCTGATTTTCGTTTTATGCCGGATGAGGCGTTGTTGATTGACATTGTTAATTTGTTGTAGAAAGTCTCTACCTCGCAAGGGAAATAAAGTGGTCCACAAGCTTGCTTCGTTTGGACGTCTTTATGAGATTTTGTTTAGTTGAACAATTTGTATTTCATAGTTTCTTGTGCCATTTTTGCGGATCATTTTGTCAAACAATATCAGTTTGATTCAAAGGATGTTATTTTCGTAAGATGAACGTAAAACGCATCCTATTGCAAGAAACAAAGAAATACAGCATATATTATCAAATTGGTAAACAATTACTCAATTGTCAAAGTTGATAATCAAATTCAGGCCAAGGTTTTCAATTAAAAATTGTTCAAAGAGCATAGCGAACAATGTTTTAAATTAAAAATTTATTTCCCCACATTTTAATTGTACATAATATCTTCAATTTTTGCTTATTAAAGTATTATATCTTCAAACGTTTTTTTGCCACATTACTATCATCAGTTTTTCATTAATTAGCCCATATCATCTCTAAAAAGATTTTTCTTCGAAAAAAATCCAATTTAAGTTACCAAATAATGGTCATCAAATAAGGGCTATAAATTGTGAGCCACACAAAGATTATGTGAAAAATTTATCGTGGTACGATTGTCAATTAGTAACTAGTTTTCATCAATTTGGAGGATATCAGGTGATAGAATGGTAAAAATTGAATTAAAGTTCAATAATTCAATTGAGTCAAATTAAAGTTTAATAGTCAAATCGAGGTTTTTCTAAAAGGCCGTGACATCAAACAAGATTTACTCCTATGCATGGAGACCCTTATATTTTAATTGAAACTTGAATTATGACACTTAGAATTATAAAAAATATATATATTAAAATTCAATAAAATTTGATTTGAGGACACCATATAGAATTTCTATTAATCTCGTGAAAGCCATCTAAACGGGTGATAGCACCACTTATTCTTCATCTAATATATCTCTTGACTTTGACTAATTCACATTCCCAAGTCTCAACTGAAAGCTATTGGGCTTTCTGTTTCTACTTTTACATAAAGCTAATTATTTTATGAGGAAATTACACTGGACCAGGTATTTAGTTTTGACATTTAAAACATCAGGTTTATACTTTATTTAATCAATAATCAGGTTTTTATTTTTATCATTAATATTAATAATAATATTTTAAATTAAACTAATCAATATTCAATATATCTACCCTACCCCCTACCCCCTCTCCCATTTCAATCCCCCTAACTGAAGCCGTCTCCTCTTCCCCTCTATTCTCGCCCCTCCCCTCTCTCCCTTCCACCTTCTCCCCCTTCCCCTCCCTCCCCCAGGCTGCGACACTGCAGCAGCGTCGTCGCAACGCTACTGTGAAGTGTGCAGCGTCGCGGCGACACCACAGCAGCGATCGGCGACGCTACTGTGGTCAACGCTGCTATGGTTGCCATCGAGTTGTTGTGTGTGGGGAGGGGGGAAAGGGGCGGATCTGTGTGGCTGTGGCGGGCGGTGAGGTGCTTTGGGTGTGGGGAGGGAGGAAGGGGGCGGATTTGTGTGGCTGTGGTTAACCGAGAAAGGGTGTGCAGCTTCGCGACACTGTGTGGCTGTGGCGGGCGGTGAGGTGCTTTGGGTCTTCGATGCGGTGGTGTGTGCGGTGGTCTGCTTTATTTGGTTGTGATTTTGCGATGGTGATTTTGTGTTTTTTTTTTTTTTTTTTTTTTAATTCTGTGTGTGCGGCGGTTGTTTTTTGTTATTATTATTGCGATGGTTGTGGGGGTGACGTTGGTGGTGGTGGTTGGTAGTGTTATTGTTGGTGGGTGGTTTAAGGATTAGGGTCGGCGATGGATGGGGCTGTAACCAATTATTTGGTCGTTCCGTGACCTATGACCAAGTATTTGTTGGTGTAATGGGACTGTGACCAAGCTATTGAACTATGGTGGATTTTTTGGTGTCCGTGACCTCGCTATTGAACTGTAATGATTTTTTTAAGTGCCTGTGACCTAGCTATTGAATTGTTGTGTGTTTTTTTTTGTCTGTGGCCTAATTATTGAACTGTGACGTTTTTTTGTGTGTCTGTGACTTAGCTATTGAAATGTGACCCACAAATTGGAAAATACGTGACCTGTGACATATAATTTTTTTTTGATCTGTGACCAACAAATTTTCTTAATCTGTGATCAATTAAAAATCTGTGACCTATAAATTTTTTATCTGTGACCTCAAAATAATCTGTGACCTTGGAATCGGAGCAGTCGCCGAAAAATATTCGTCGGAATTAAGTGTGGCCGGAGTAGTCGCCGGAGTGGTCACCGGAGCAGTGGGGGGTGGGGTGGGTGGGTGGGTGGGTCAATTATATTATATTACAATTAAATATTTAATATAATATAATAATTGTGAAATATAATTAATTAATTTTAAAAACCTGATTTTTGCAATTTTAAACTTTGTGACCTGATTTTTGATTTTGGTAAAGTAAATGCATGATCCATGAATTTTTCCCTTATTTTCTTCCTCTTACCCGGCCCTATTCTATAAGGCGAAAAATAAGGTCAAATCAAATATTCTCAGTCGACATCTTTTCGAGGTATATTCCGACAACAATTTGGACAACCACCTTTTTTTTAGAGATGCTACACTTACACATTTGGTACATAATTTCCTACACAACCCTCTCACGTGTGTGAGATCCATATTCCACTAGCTATGTCAACGAGTCGAGCTTGTGCAGGAAAAAAAAAGCTCGGGCTCAGCTGGAGCTTTTTTTGGCTCGAACCAAGCCAAGTTGAGCCCGGTCAAAAAAAAAAAAGGTTCAGTCCGAGCTTTAGCGGGCCGAGCTCGGGCCAGCTCGATTTTTTTTGTTTTTTTTAATATCAAATCTACATTTTTTACTTCAAAATTTTAATATTTGTGCGGTTTATACGTATTATAAATTAAAGAAAAAGGTTTGGACTCGGCTCGAACTTTTTTGGGTCCGAGCCGAGCCGAACAAAACCGGGCCAAAAAAAATGAGGCTCGGCTCGAGCTTTTTCCGAGCCGTCAGAGCCGGCGAGCTTTTTTGTCATCCCTATATTCTATACACACATGTAAGATGATTGTGTAGGAGATTGTGTACCAAGTGTGTACAAATAGCAATTTTGCTTTTTTTTTTTTTTTTTTATGGGAAGAAATTTTTTTACACTTAATTAATGATTATTTGTCAAGACATTGTGAGTCGTGAATGTCTCCCATTTCTTACAATAGAGAAAATTATACTTTATTGCAATTTCATGCATAAGAAAGTCTTTATCGTACTAGAAGTTTTGGCTGTAATAAATTTTTTAAGATAAAGAAATAGTACTTTAGGCTAAATAACTGTCCCTTCATATTGTTCATTTATTATGCATTGGCAATTTTTTTCTTCTATGCATTTGTTATATACAATTGTATATCATTGCCAAATTAATCGACATTCAAAAGGATTTGCAGTAGTATATCAACGATACATATATCTATTAAGGCACGAAAAAAGTTTTCAGGCTAGTTGACAAAGTTTTTTATAAAAGTTTTAAGAAATTTTGATAAAGGTAATGTAAAGTTTTGGTGTCATGGAATGTGTGATGAATAACAAGGCTTTGTCTGGTCGAGCATTTTCTCTTTAATTATTAGCATTTTTGACCGTTTAAATGTCAAGTGGGACTCAATGTGAGAGCAAAAATAAACAAAGATAGCCAGTTTTGGCTTGCAACGGTCCAAAAATTGATTTTTCTCCCTTAAAAAACTACTCTAGACAAGCACTAAAGTTTGACCAGTTGAAAAGCTGATAAAACTTTAGCAAAGTTTATCAAACAAGCACTTCATCTTGAAACACCACGGATTACCAATTTTTCACATAATTCTCTCACGAGCTGGTAAAAAACTTTAAATTTACTGATAAAGAAATGAAAACGAGTGGGGCGGAGAGTTTTGCTGCAAAATTAAGCATTTTAAATCAAGTAGTTCAGTATGTATGGATTATTGTCATGTAAAAACGTAGGTATATATGAACAAAATGAATTAAAATACTTTGTTGCTGGCTAGTATGAGATGGATGGAATGAATTTAGAGCCTGACATGCATTTAATCCCAGGCAAGTTGATCCATGGAATTGACATTACAATAAACTCCTGAAGGCAATAGTGCAGAATCAACAAAATCAAAATCAAAGCTAGTGCTGTCAAAAGTATCCTCGGCCACATTCTGCAGATGATCACTATTGTTTAGCTCATTTATATTCTGTTCCTGTTGCTGCGGCGCCATTACAATTTCATCAGCTTCTTGTCCTGTTTTTTGTTGTTCAATTGGCAATCCGATGCCGCCATTATCCCACATGAAACTCTCATTTAGGGTTCCAAATCCAGAAGAGGACATGACATTGCTACTTTCCATTGAAGAACAGTTGGCAAACTCGAAAGCCGAAAGATCACTTTGACTAATTATTTGCTGAGTACTAACAAGCATAGAATTTTGATACTGATCAGAACCGCTAGTATACTGGATGGTGTTATTATGATCATATTGTGGAATATTAATACGAGGTAGTAAAGTTGAAAGATCAGATGCCGCAGTTTTTGAAGTATCCATAGTAAAAGCTGGCGTTTCTTGTTGAAAAGAGTTACTTGCATTGATGTTGTTGGTTTTATTAGAAGAGAGGAGATTGTGAGTGTTGGGATCTAAACCTTGAGCAATAAGCTTTTTCTTAATGCAAGAATTCCAGAAATTCTTCACTTCATTATCAGTCCTTCCTGGCAAATGTTTGGCTATTTGAGCCCATCTGTTGCCTAAAATTCTATGCACATCAATGATTGTTCTCTCCTCTTGCTCAGTGAAAGAACCCCTTTTGAGATCCGGCCTCAAGTAATTTATCCACCGTAATCTGCAACTCTTCCCGCACCTTTGCAGCCCTACACATCCAAAAAGATTATTTTTATTACGTATACAGGATCATCAGAAGCTTTTTAAATAAATAGGCGTCGTACCTGCTAGTTTGGGAACAGAACTCCAACAGCCATGGCCATAGGTAGTGATATGGTTGATAAGCTTATCGTCTTCTTCGGGTGACCAAAGCCCCCTCTTAATTTTCTGTTTGCTGCAGCAGTGATGTCCCATATCTCCCTCACCCCTCAACACCACTGTCAGCTACCTATATATATTTTCATCTCCAATTCACAAATCATTTTTTTTTCTCTTGCAGAGCTATTTTTCTAAATTTTAACAATGTTATACATGGTTGATATAGGTGAAGTGTACGTCATTCTATACATTATATTATATATCAGCCAACATACAGCAACATCTATGAAGTATGCATGCTTGTATCAGCAGCTTCATTTGTACTCTTCTTCTTCTTTACTTATTTAAATATATATAGAGAAAGAAACGTATCAATCACATCCTCCCATTAAATAAATATATTCGTTAACAATTTCTTGTGGTAATTATCATATCCATTAATCAAATATACACACTCTAAGAAGAAAACATGTCCCTTTTTGTTTTTTAAGACAACCGTCACAAGGGGTTAATAGTAAATCAAGCAATTGTGAGTAAAATATGTCAAAGCATAAAATCTCACATCGAATAAAGATGAAAATATAAACCAATTTATAAGGGTTTGAGCTACTCCTCTTTATAAGGTTGACCTTTTAAGATGTAACCTCAATTCTTAACATAGTATTAGAGCCCGTTAAGCTTCAACGAGCAATCCGATCCGATTAAGACTAAAAAATATGAGTACACGGATTTCAAGATTGGTCTGCTCAAACGAGCCACCATCTTGCGGGGGCATGTTAAGTGATAAAACTCCACATCGAATAAATATGAAAACATAAATCAATTTATAATGATTTGCGCTACTCCTTTTAATAAGGTTGACATTCTAAGATGAAATTCCAATTATTAACAAAATCTACATTTCCCGTGTCTGTAAATTAATTGAACCACTCAAACAGATGTTGAATTTATCTATGAAAAAACCCTTATATATGTACGTAATAAATGTTAATTTGTCGACTCAAAATATCCATCGGTAATTGGAAGTTTAGTCTACCGTTATTATTTTGCTCTATTTTCGACAAAATTATTTGTTGTGAATAATTTAGTGCGAAAACCAGCACATTTATTAGTTAATGAAATAAGTCAAGTTGGTTTCTAACTTGTAAGTTGATACAATCACATTAGCAAGTTTAGACTTTAAGACATCCTTAATTTCCTCTTGTAACTTTCATATAGATAGATTTTAGTTGTACAAGTATGGTTGTACGTACTCCGCGTACTAATCCTATTATAGTAGCTTGCTTGAATGATTTTACTTAAATTCTATTCGAGATTGATTTCAACAAGAATATGCCCCACATATTATTCAAACAACAAACTAAAAAGTACATATATACTGCATTATTTACTATATGTATGAGCAAATAATGAGTTATGTGAGGTTTTTACTTGTGAAAAAGAATACATATACATAGTGAGTGTAGTTCACTTCATTGATTTATTGTTGACGCGATGCACGTTTATTTATATATATATTGGTAATTAACTTATGATGAAAAAGTGTTAGCTATCATAATCCCTTGCATCCAAATTCAACACAAAATCAATCATTATACCCTTGTTAGGCAAAAAATTAAAAAAAGTTAATAGTGTATGATGATGTAAGGAAACCATTTCTTTTTCAATATTCAACCGAACCATTTTCAATTTCTTGATGTCAACGAAAGAAGGTAATAATGATTTAGGGAGTTTGATAATTATTCCCCACCCCAACCCCCCCCCCCCCACCCACCCAAATTTTCCTTCAACCTAGCTTTTAGGGTTTAATTAATTAAAAGATCATTTGGCATAGACGCACGATGATGGAATGTGGTTTTTCACCCCTATATGTTCTCTAGTCAAAGTTCTTCAATGCCTCTAAAACCAAATTAATGATGATAAGGCTAACATTGAAGTTAAAATATAGATTTTGATACTTATATTTTTAGGCAACACTTTTTTGTTAAGTTCCTATTTGGTGTAGCTTAAAAAATTAAGTTAAATTTAACAATTAATTTTTATAGAATCCATAGCTTTCATCTACTCTGCACTACACATTTCACCAATAATTTTTTTTTTTTAATCAAAATGTATTAAAAATCTAATTTTTAACTACATCAAATAGGAGCTAAATGTATTAAATTTTAATTATAATGAAGGTTCTCCATTTTTACACATTTTCATAGTAATGTTTTGTTGTATTTTTATTCTTAATTTTCTATTAATTGGCACACGTTGCTTTTGATGACACTTATTAATAGTCTTATTTGTTCCCACATATTTATAAATAAGCAAGATAAAATATATAAAAAAAAAATTTGATAAAAAAAATTCTCCATGCTAACAAAATGTTGGACAAAAATCGTCATCAAAGATAAGATGCAGCAATTAATTAAAAGTTAAAAATAAGAACGCGATGAAAAAAAATTGATGACAAAAGACCTAAAATGAACAAAAGTTAGGAACCATCATCATAATTAAGCCCTCGCTTAGTTCCAATTATTTTCAAAATATATTATTTTCTCCCTTATTTTTCACTGTACATTTTTCAATAAAATAATTTTACGTGCAAGTTTAAAACTTTTTCTTATTTTTTAACCACACATTCTCCATCAAAATACAATTCTAAAATTTTGGGCAAAAAATGGGACTCAAACAGGCTTAAAAATATGTGCAATTAACAAAACGCTGTGTGAATATAATTATCCTATAGACTTTACCACTCCCTGTATTCTTTAATCAAAGGTTTGTAATGCGACGTCAAATTTTATTTATTTATTTTTTGCACCAGGTTGTTGAAAATAAAAATCAACAAACTCGGTAACAAGGTTTGTAACAGATATCCTCCAGAACTGAGGAGGAAATAAACTTAGGATTTGTCCATTATCAGGTAGAAGAGATGATGCTATGGGCATAGATGCCAATAATACGCCACCCTCAACCACATTGTCCATTCGAGGAAGCCTACAAAGACATCTATCTTAAGATGGGCACGACATCTTAAGGAACTTTCCAGAGATTGATCTAGAACGCGGTATAATTACCAAATAAATTGAAGGATTAAGCTATTTGTACACCTCTCTTGACATATTGATGACGTGGAAGTGTTATAATCGTTGGATTAAATATGCGAGATGTGAAAAGTGACGTGAAATTGTGTCAGTGAAAATTCGGTAAGTCGGGGTGTAAACTAGAATGTACATGTAGCAAGATTGTAAATTAAACTGCTCTCCAACCAATATTTTCTTCAACAATAGGTTCAACCACGAAGACATAGCAAACACTCAGGTGAAAGAGAAAGACCTATAATGAAGCCCCTGTAAGTGCGGAAAACTCCATCACAATCAGCAAGTCATGGAGTCCCAAAAGTCGATGACATTAGGTCAGCACGGGAGAGGAGGACGCCAAACGACGAGGGGGCCTCAGGATGCCAATCTAGGAGGTAGAGTCTGCCCAAGATCAACCACTCATCCATCAAGCTCACTATAGTACCCCATGTGCAAAATATGTGCCTCTATGATATATAAACAAAGAAGAGCTACGGTCCCAATGCAAAAGGTGATCAAAATACTGAAGCAATGGAAGCTCTCCAAAGAGCTTGAAGTTGAGAACTAAAAGAACCTCTCATCATAGGCTACCAAAGGTCAAGAACAGTATCAGCCCAAACACAGACAATAGAACAATTCACGACCCCGCGACAAAGGACACATATTAGAAATAGGCGACGTGAAGTCTCCATTGCACCGCGACATAGCTTGCAACTAAAAGGACAAGTGAAACCTCGACTCTGCAAGGCCACATCCATTGGAAATTTATCATACAAGATTCTCCAAAGCAAAATGGAGTGAGGAAAAGAATATACGAACTCCATTTTCACTTACCCTTATGAATGGGAGTCACAATCTCACACCAAATTAGCTACGTTAAGGATACACTTAAAATTCGAACTATTATTTCTATAATAAGGTTCGATTTTTTTAAGATGAAATTCATATATCATCTAAGGTATCAGAACCCGAAGAGTTCAAATGACCAATTCAAGATTGATATTCTCAACCAAACAATTACCATCTTACGAAAACATGTCAATAATATAATTTCACGTCTCTTAACCATCGAAATTAATAATTAATTAACGTATAAAACTCTAGACTGCTTTAACAAACTTGGCCATTTTAGAATATCGAATGCAATGAATGAATTAATTAATTAATTATAATCTTCTACAAACTAAATGAAATTACTTTTACTGATTTTTTAAAACACAAAAAGAAAAAGCAAATTAAATAGTCTGCTTATTGAAGTTACTTGTAGTATATAGTATCAAACCGAACATTTATGAAATCTTTGCTCACTGATTTGATTTTGTTGATCTGGGCAGGAGAGATAGAGATGAATAATCAATTAATTAATTAAAAAACTTAAATTTTTTTTTACTGTAGTTAAAATGAATAAATTAACGTTAGTATGTATGTAGGGCATTCACATGCTGGAAAAGAAGAAGAATTTATTCGACGATCATCAAATATTGGAGCGGACCACAAGACAAGTGCAATTACAAAAGTTTCATCGCCGACAGACACTTTGTAATGATCTGATCTCTTTAATATACTCCTTTCACCTTTTCCTAACCCACCCTGCACATTTGTAATATCTAAACTTTCTAATAGAAATTAGAGTGGTGCTAATTCTACGTCAACGGTGTTCATAATGGACACATGGCTCCCCCTGGTGTCCATAATGGACACATGCCATGAGAGAGCCAGGTGTCCATTATGAACACCATTATGACTCCCTTGATGTAGAAGAAGAATTATCCTAAAAATTCCTGGGGAGCCATGTGTCTATTATGGACACCATTATGACTCCCTTGATGTAGAAGAAGAATTATCCTAGAAATTAACTAGACACGCGCGTATATATTTAGCCCCTGTTTGGTATAGATTAAAATAAAATTTTAAGTAGATTTTGAT
The DNA here is from genome assembly GCA_019097785.1 of Fraxinus excelsior. Classification (NCBI taxonomy): domain Eukaryota; kingdom Viridiplantae; phylum Streptophyta; class Magnoliopsida; order Lamiales; family Oleaceae; genus Fraxinus; species Fraxinus excelsior. The sequence goes on along the minus strand of CM032631.1, from coordinate 10,224,155 downwards.
GAAATATATGATTGAAAAGTTGTGGATCCTATAAAATGCGGTTAAAATTAATTGTCGATTTTGATTTAGATTAAAATCTGAATTTTAATATGTGCCAAACAGGGACTTAATGTCGGCTGTCGTCAGCCCTCGCCTTTGATGTGAAGGGTTATCATTTTTTGAAGATTTCCTTTTCACTAAATTATAGTGTTTTCTTTTTATTTCCAAAACTTGCATTTGACGCATCGGACCACAGCCTATAACTATATACATTTATAATAAACACGTTTTTTAGATTTGGATCTCATCTATTAGTTAATTATTAATTAGCAGACTTGTTGGAGGAGTAATTATTAATTAATAACTAATTAATTAAATATATGAATTTGTGACTGCGAAAATAATTATTCAGATATTTGAGAAAGCAAGCCAAAGTAAGTATCATACAAAGTTGAAAGCTTCGATTTCAAATTTCAATATTCTATGTATATCATAAGATAGACATCATACAATAAATTTTTAAGATTCTTCTTCCAAGACTAAGTTCATGTTTGAACCACATTATTTTTCTCATTCTCATTCTTCTACTCATTTTCAACTATACATTCTTCAGTAAAATAATATTTTTCATCGTATCAATAAATTTTCTTTCTTTTTCAACCACATATTCCACATCACATCAACAATAAAAATGAATTCTTACTCTCAAAATGTGCACCAAACAGAGGCTAAAGCTATTTAGCAATAATGGTATTAAAATACCCGTCTGTGTGACATTAAGTCCTTGTTTGACAATCATTATTTGAAAAAAAAAAAAAATTCCCCTTTTAACATGCTCATTTTCAATTAGATTCACACGATAAAATATTTTGCATGTAAACTCAATATTTTTTCTTACTTTTTAACTATAAATTCTTTTAAAATTTACCATTCAAAACATTTTGTTTCCCAGATAATGGTCCAGGGGCTAAATAACACTAAAATAATAGGGCTAAGGGTCACATATTCCTACATATAATTGGTCTATAACTTAGAGCTTGTTTGGTACAGTTTAAAATTTAATTAAATTTGAAAATATAGCCGTTATTGGTCTCACTTGTCTAATAAAAGTCAACAATAACGGCTAATTTTTCAATTTTAATCCAATTTTAATCTCTACCGAACACGCCCTTAGTATTGAAGCACGACTAGTGCTTACATTCTTCTTTTTGTCCTTTGGTTTGTAAGTGATGCTAACAGGATTGGTGTTCTTCTATATTGGTTTCGAGTGTTAATACATTGCATTTTCCCTTTCTCCCCTTTCCGAGTCAAATTTAAAATAGAACAAAAATCATTCCTCATCGATAAGTTCTATAACGAATCCAACATTTTAACGTCCAATATCCAGTTGTAAACATTATAGAAGCATAGTGATCCATGGTCATTTAACCTCACGACCGACATGTAACACATGATTTTTTATTTAATCATGGATACGAAAAAAGTTTCACTAGCGTCATTTACACTTCATTCCAAGCTGATGACATTTCTGAAATGGGTAGGGGGAAAGGGGTAACAAAGTGTTTCCAGATTTTTCTGTATTCAAATCATGCACATTTCTGTGAACTGCTTGTTCCCCAGCACGTTTTGCTGCAACGACATCATCATCCCAGGTCACCATTCCGGCAATATTAACAATCATTTTCTTCTGTAAAAATCTACTTACAACAAGCTTTAAGAACAATATAGTTAACTTGATGGTGGCGACGAGTTGAGCCGAACCGACTTGTGAGCCCAATCTCAGGACTCAATATCGACTCATAAAAAAAGCCTTGAGTTTTTGGGCTCGAGACAAGCCCGAGCTTGACTTGCCCCCTAAAAATGGGGCTTGCCCCAAAGTTTAGCTCGAGACTTCGTCAATCATGGTCGGCTCCTGAATTTTTCCTTTTCTTTTTTTACTTGAATATACGAAAAATTGAACTTTAATTTACTAACTACAAAAGTAATTATGCAAGTTGTTGAGTTTTACAAACTATGTGATCGTTAATTTACAAATTAAAAAAATTAATTATACAAGTGGTTCAAAAAGACAGGCCACACAAGCCAACCTACGGGCCGGCTCATATTTGGGTTTGTGCAGCTCCAGGGCTGGCCCAGGCTCTCGCCAATCTCATTTTGAAACTTGGCTCGTTTGCCACCACTAAGTCCACTATCAGTTCGAGGCAGAGAGGACAGTAAGTAGATAAGCAGTGAAATCCTCGAAAAAGCAATAAAAGAAACAGAATATCAGGATGGACAAAAATGAAAAAATAAAATAAAAAATTCTACCTGATTCAACTGATCAAGACCGGGGGACTTGCAATACAAAAATGTATGGAACAGACTTCTGTAATGATAAATAAAAGGAATCAGAGGCAACCTCGATCACTTCATGTTAAAAAGCTAATTCGAAGTAAATAAATTTCAAATAAAACTGACATTAGAAAGCCTTAAGCTAGGCACCAACATAAAAGACAAGTGAATATGAAAATTAGTTGCACGAAACATGCCAAAGAATTGGCTTCCAATTCAACCATATCTTCTAGAAAACAAAATCTATATCCAAAGGAGTAGGACCTTCGTTTCTTCCTTTCCTATAACAGAACTCACGAAAAAAGAGAGGTCAGAATCTGGGGTATAACATCTATAAAACAATAGTCCCACTCAGAAACAAGACGTGGATAACAGAGGTCACAACTACTACTAGCACAAGTTAGCGAAGGAGCAACTGCACAGGTAAGCTGAAAACATAAATTAGTATAACAAATATCAAACTCGAGATGTTCATTAACATAAAACCAGTCAACTTCACATTACCCTCAAGAGATGATCGCCAAGATGCTGGATCTGTAGTAGATACCATACAATAATCAGTTTAAAGTTCCAAAACATTTAAAAAGTACAGTACCAAAATAATAGCTGGAGCGATCATAAAGAAGGATGGAACAAAAGTGTCCTAAAGGATCACAATAATAATATTCATTGTAACACAACAGCTTCCTATATGAACCTTTTAAAGGGCTCGCCAAATCATGTAGTTTATCTCTTTCTACCACCGCGTTCCCTGAGAGAAAGGGACAGGGAGTCTCCTGGAGCAACATTGTAATACGCAAGTGATAAGTTGTCCTTCAGAAAACCAGCCTTTCCACTCAGCTTCTGTTTGTTTGCTGGAAGCTGGATCTCACCAGCAATTTTCTCTTTCAGACTGCCAACTGTTTCAGATAGGGATCCTACAGTAATCCCCAACACTTGTCCTTTGAGATTCCCTTCATCAACATTCGGCACAGATATATTGATGCAAGCAGGACCCTGCAGATGGCTCAAATAATCAACAATCACGATGCACTAATTAAAAAAGCTAACAATGTAAAGATAGTAACTGACAGTGTCATGAAAGGAGTAAAGAGTAAAAATATGAAAAAGGATTGTAGGAGAGAAAGCAAAGATGGTCCATACCACATGCTGGGCCAGGAACTGTTCTTCGGGGAGGAGCATAGAGTCATCAAGCTTTTGCCTCTTGGGCTCTGGTTCTTCTGGAAGCGGTGGAGGAGCCTCCTCGGGGGGAGGTGGTGGAGGCATTCCTTGTGGCATAGGTGGCGGTGGAACCATGTGCATGCCAGGTTGGGACATGGGATGGGGAACATAAGGTCTGGGACCTCCCAGAGGCGTAAACTGCGATCCAGGTGGTGGTGGAACAGGGACACCGGGCGAATTTAGGGGCATTGACGGAGGCATTGGGGGTCGATTTACCATTAGAGGTTGGCCGTGCATCATTGACATTGGAGGAGGTGGAGGCCGGACAGAAGGAATCATGTTGACAACTGGCAGCCTTGGAGGTGGAGGTGCAATTACCCCAGCATTTGAAATGGTTGGATACTGGACAGTAGTTGGAGGCCTAGGAATATTTAAAACGAGCCCAGGTGGTGGAGGAAGAGGCCTAATTGTTGGCATACCAGGTCTAGGAGGTGGAGGTGCTGGACCAGGAAGGTTTCTTGCATCGTTATTTGTAGGATCATTTTGGTCATCCCCAGCGGTATTCTGAGACATGGCCTGGCTTGCTGTGCGACCAATGCTTCCTGTATGACCATCCCATATGACCTGCTTTGGTTGTTCGTCTTTCTTCTTCTCAATCTCCGCCTTCACAGCATTAGAAACTTCTTCTTCCGTAGTACCAAAAATATCAGGACGCGTTCGTGCAAGTCCCACGATGTTTCTGGAGATTTCATCATCAGCTGCAAGAGTAGTCTCTCTAATCTTGGCAAACATTCTTTCCTTCTGCTCCTTGTACTTAGGATCAATAAGAGAGATCCTCATATGTTCAGACATCTCATTGATGGGAATCAGCTCACCGGTTATTGGAGACACTCCATATTTAGTTGGGTCTCTTTCTGCAGGGATTCTCTCTTCAGGCCTCTTCCAATTTTTCACAATTCTCATAGGCGGTTCCTGTTCTTCGAGAGTTGGCTTGGATCCATTGTTATTCATGTCACCATTCTCTTCAAGACTAGCAGCCCTCATACCCTCCTCAACGAGCTGGACCTCTTCTTCATCCATCTCCATTTCTACTTCCTTTCCAGGCTCAACAATCTCATCTTCTTCCATAGTCGATATCTTGCTCCTCCTTATAACTTCCTCAAGTGTCATTGGAGGGGGTAAATCCTCATCCTCGTCATCTGCAAAGTCTATAGTCTCAACAACAACAAAATCATGCCAATCAATCATCGCCATCTGCAGCCGCTCCTGCTCAATCTCGTCTTCAGCTTTCTGCCTCGCCTGCTCTTGTGACCGTTCCCATTCAAGCCTATGCAAGCAGCGTTCCAGGACAGTCGTCATATCAGCAACACTATTTCTCAGCTTGTCAGTATATCCTTTGGGAGGCATCAATACTTTGGAAAACGCATCAGCAAGTGATGTGAAGAACATGAACATACTGTGGGTTGGCTTCAGAAAATGGAACTGAGGATTGTTGATCTCCCTGCTTGTCAAACCTGTCAAAAAAGACTTCCCGTTCCGAGCCACAAACTGAGCAGTGAGCTTAATTATATCCAGTTCCTCCCCTGTAATCCCTTCAGGAAGTCGAACAGTGTACTGCTCCGCTTCTGGTGGCTCGAGAACCTTTCGGACAGGTCTAAACTGAGCCGACGGATCAAGCTTTGCAGAGGCATCACTGGCATCAGCAGCCGGAGCAGTAGAAGCAGACTCAGGAGCTGACAAATCAGCAAGCTCCAATGGCTGCTGCTGGGTAGAAGTTTGATTTTGGGCCCGAGCTTCAGATAACCGATGCTGATAGTAAGCATGGTAAGGATCAGAGGCACGTAAGAAATTGAATTTAGCATTGCCTTCATTGTTGGCAATGATTCTTTTCTCAAACTCGGGCCCATTCTTCACCACAAATTGTGTGGTTTTATCTACAATGTTTCTGATATCAGGGGGTGGATATATGATTCCAATAGTCTTCGTGTGGGTTTTAACTGTTGTTGGAAGAGAGTTGGATACATCATTATCATTGGTCTTGTCCCCATTCATCTCTTCATCTTTAGATTCCTCTATTACCTGAGCCGGGGGTATTGGGCCAAGATTCCCATCAGAGGGTGGTGCTGGGAGAGGCAGTATCGGCAATGAGCCCAGCATTTTCCAATCTGCAAATCATAAGTAACGTCAACCCAACAATTTATGCACATACAAGCACCCAAAGTTTAAAAAAAGAATAAATGTATAAATACACTGGGGATCATAAGTTTGTATCCAAAGTTTGGAGAATAAATAAATAAATATAAGGAAGAAGGAAGGTTTTGAGCTTGAGTCGCTGGGGATGCAAAAGAAATCCCTGTTGAGGTCCACCCCAGTGGATAGTACATATGCATGCCATACAGGTCAAATCCGCATGGACCATGTCACTGCCTGAGGCCAAATCTGGTGATCTATGGTCAGGGGCAGCATCCTTCCAGTAACAGCTCAATAAGCTAATTCTAAATAATTCGCAATGCCTCCAACTAATTACTTGCCGAATGAAACTTGTATTCCCACGTAATGAGAAAATGAGGATGGAAGAAATGACATTATTACATGCTTAAACCAGGTATGCTCAATTTCCCATACATCATAAGAATGGCCAAAGAAAAAATCTTACATGCTTTTTACCAAAAAAAATAAAAATGTAATGATGAAAACAGAAAGACAGAAGAAATGAGAGGTTGAGAAAACCAATTGCAAAATTGTAGAAAGAAAAGAACAGACACATAACTCAAATGAGACCTGGTCTATAAGTACTCGGTACTCCTGTCTTTTTGAATGCGGAGGCACTCACATACAAATTTAACTGTATTTGCCAATAAAAAGACTCAAATACACACATGAACCTTAATCAAAATGGGATAAAACAAGTGCAATGCTCATGGAAGAAACCAAATGGAGAAGACCTCATAAGTGACCCACCAGAAGAAAAATAGTAGAATATTCCTACCAATAAGACTTAACCGGTCGAATGCCGAACTTTATATATTTTTTACTAGCTTAAATTCAACAATTCACGATAAATCAACCCTATTAAGAGCATGTTTGGCAAAGCTCCTCAACTTGGTCCAGCATACTTTTTATCCACGTGAAATATTCATATGATTTACAATTTACTATCCCTTGTTATCCACACATTCCATAAGATTCCCGACGAATAAGCACTTAAAAACACTACCAAACAAGCACCAGACACCTTAGCATTCAAATTTTTTTATAACAATTTATATGAACAAGGAAAACTAAAATTGGGTTAGTAAGTTTTTAATGTTCCAAGTATATTCAAGAGTCCTATTATGCTTTAACCAGAGATTCTAAATGCCAGAAAAGACAGCACAAGAAGTTTCTAACAAACCAAACAAACTAGCTAGGTCTATTAATGAGTAAATTTGAACCCTCTGAATCCATAATAGATTAGATAGCCAACAACAGCTCCAAACGTACCAAACAGGCCCCCAGCACCATTAAATATTAGCATAATGAAGAGCGCAACAGAAAATTGTGGCTTTTATATTTCTCCGGTCACCCCATTCAACCCCCTCCCCCAAAGGGAACTTCAGGAGTATTCTAAAACAAAGATTATTTCAAAAGCATATTAACTATTTCCTGGTATTAGAATCCAGGATTTATATATTTAAAATAAAAACATTACACATCCACATAAAACGTTATTTCTAAGCTTGCAATTCATTCATATACCTGAATACCCAACTTTTATTTGCTATGCTACGATTTGAAATATCCGAGCAGAGAAATGAGAAAAAGATAGAAATAGAGATAGAGATAAGCACAAATTAACCACGCAGCATTATTACCAAATCAAATTTACAGACAAAAGTAAGAACTTTTTGCAGAACCTCAAATATAAGTGCTTAAAAAACCAAATTAGGGCTTCAATTCACTATTTTCCACAACCCATCAGTCCAGACAATAAAATGAAAATAATAAGAAATAAAAACTCGTACCCAGAATTTGGAGTTGAACTGAAAAATAATAAATCCCTAAAAAATTGCATCCCAACGGAGCATTAGGGTCTGGGAAGGTCACAGTAACTTACTAAAATTCATTGATAATAATAAAAAGAAGAAATACTACAACAAAATTTAATTACGGACTACTCACCTGTTTGGAAGATATTCTAAATAGGAAGCGCGGTCTTTTAAGTGAAATCAAAAGCTACTTTCCTCTCTGTATGTAACCAAAGAATAATTTCAACAAAATTTACGGTTGAATTATGTGTGAAATGTTGCGTGATTGGAACACTCGGGAAGGGTTCTGGCCTCTGGGGACTGGAAAATGGAGATGGAAATTTTGGGATTTCATCTTGACAATTCTTGTTCATGGGCCGGGCATTGTAGAATTGGGCTAACCTATCTCATGGGCCAAATTTTTCTGTGAGATCAGCACACAAAACCCATATATAAGAATTACTTTTCAAAACTAACAAATTTATCTAATTATTTCAAAAATCAGGTGGTAAATAGATATATTAAATATTAAATTATAATATAATATAAATTAATTATTTACACCCCATGACACCTCATTCACCCCATCTTATCACCCCACTATACTACCTTTCCTCCATCGCTTCGGCACAGCTCCGGCGTCAACTCCGGGGATGCTTCGACATCGGTCTGGTGATGCTCCGGTACAAATCCAGCGCAGCTCCGACATCGTTCCGGAAACACCTACCCACCTCCGGCTACTCTCTGACGAATATTCCGGCGATCCCCTCCCTCGACGACTACTCCGGCAAATTGCTCCGATGAATAGATCGGGTGCATTGCAACTTCACTCAAAAATAAAGTTTGAGCAAAACATCAAATTTGTATCTTTGTCACACTTGACCTGGAGACATGGTATTCCATATTGTTCAAAAACATTTTTATTGATTCACATCTAACTATCTAAGCATTGTTCAGACAATGATAACAATGGTTGCCTTTGTATGCACTATATTTTTTGTCTTGAAATTCAGAGTAATTATCTAATCAAGGACCAGTCCCATGAACTTTATTAAGAAAAAGATACAAATAAGAACATATAAAAATTTACATTTTTAAGTACTTCCTCTTATAAACCGTACTAAAGTTGCAAAATTTCTGATACAATATTTTTTTTTCCCACTTTCTCATTTTCCTACAGTACTCTACCAATATTCAAATCACTTGTCAGAATTTGGCAAACGGGCTAAAACAACCGTTGAGAATGTGTACCCTTTTGCCCTTAACTTTATTTGGAAATTTACGCTTATGCCTTCAACTTTATTTGGAAACCGGGCCCACAACCAAATAATACAAGGGTACTTTTGGAAAATTAATTATATTATTTATCATGCCATTGAAATTCTTGTAGGTGGGTACAACATGTCAGGGAATCTGTCCCTGTCTGCCACTTGCAGTCAAAAGTTGAAAATTTTGAGGAAAAAATGGGGGCCAAACATGCTATATGTATTAGTTTTACTATTCATTTCACTTGTGATACTCTATCAAATTTTAATCCACCAGAATCAGTAAAACATGTGGTGGTCGTAGTGGTGCATTGTTGATTATCAGATTTGTGTCATACCTGTGTTATATGTGATCAATTCACTAACTTTGTTATTTGTGACCAACTGTATCTTCAATGTGACTTACTGTGACCAAATTTGTGTTTAGTGTGACTATCTGTGTCTAGGTCAATCTCCGGTCACAATCAACACAAAATTGGTCACAAGCATTCATAACACATTGGTCGCATAAGGTCACCACAAACAAATCTTACCGCTGACCTGTGATTAATCGAGACCAACATTGTCTTCGGTGTTACTGACTGTGACCAAATTTGTATTCAGTGTGTCTGTTTGTGACCAGATCAATCTCAAGTCACAATCAACACAAAATTGGTCACAAATAGTCACAACAACACATATTTGGTCGCATAGGATCACCACAAACAAATCCGCACACACCACATACAAGTATCGCAATCCACCACCACCACCTCCAATGCACCACCACTAACACATGTAACTCAAATCGACGTTCATAAATATTATCTTCACCTCAAATACACGCGACATTTATTGAAATTCGTGATAAAGTGAAAGCTACTGGATATAACCAACACCACATTTTTTTCAAAGTTTTATTGGGAAACCAGCAATTCTCCTCATAAATGTACGTCCTCATTCGGGATTCAATCAACAGCTAATCCTTCAAATAAGCATCAGGCCATCGCATTAACAAACCCGTCCTTTTAAAACAAAAATTCAGAATACGTGCCTTATGCAAAAGCATGGAGAGCCTAATTAAGCAAACAAGGTAACTTCCGAATTCTTGCGGATTCAACTGCAGAAATTAATAACCTGACATTAAAAAATTATGTTATGCACTTTTTTTTTTCCAAAACAAGGAACATAATCAATAGCTGCTTCTGGACTGTTACATTAAAGAGTTGTTTTTATTCTACAATGGCATAAGAACTTGTAAGAGTTAATAACCTAAATAGTCACTAAACTTTGCCAAAAGTTCCCAAGTAGTCTCTTGCTCTTCAATTTTCTTCTTTCCATCACCACTAATCATTTCTTTAGATCAAGATTTTCCGATGCAGGAAAGGAGCATAAAGAAGAGAGGAGCAGCACAAGAGACAGAAAAATAACACCTAAAAAAAAGCAATCCTTCAGACGTAAACCTGAATTTTTCTCACTTTTCTACTCAACAAAAACGTAATCGCCATGAAATTCATCGACCGACAACCCTCTGTTCGAAACCCTCAAGGACCGATCCAAAACCCTCCGCCAATTGCTCCACTGTCAACGGCTTCGCCACCCATATGAACTGAACTCCACTCCAGTCAAGCCCATTTGCCAAAGCCTCCATTTGTGCTTTCTTGAGCACCTTTTGACTCCCAAAACAAATATACAGAACTGCTCATCAGGACATCCATCAAGCCATGAGAAAATCTCGCCATTAATGGAATCAGATTTTACCTCTCCATGAAATTCATCGACAACCAGCGTCCGCCGTCTGTCGACGTTCACAGCAGCGTCTGTGGTCTCCGATGACGGCGCAAGGAAGGACAGCAGAGAGAGAGAGAGATGAAAGAGCGAGGAGGGAGAGACAAGAAAGAGTGGTTGGGTGGAAAGAGACGATTCAGACTTCAGAGATATAGATGAATGAAAGACGGGATTGAAAATTAGGGTTTTAATTATTAATTTAATTAACACTTGATTTTTGATAAAATAAACATTACACCTGATTTTTGAATTTGAAAACTTAAATACCTGATTTTAGGTAATTTTCTCTTTTTCTATTGTGCAGTGACAAACATAGGCTTACTTACTCCCTACTCCGGACTCGGCCAGTATTCTCCCAACATATCTCATATTGCACCGCTCCAATCGAAAAAAGGATAGAAAACATGATCTCTACGAAAGATTTGAATTGATAATTTAGGGATTAATTAAAGCGAAAGATTAACACTTAATTTCACTATTCCCAAAACATATTTATTATTTTTTCTTATCTTTTATTTTCACTAGCTTCCCTCCAAATTATTATATTGTTTTTTTTTCATTAAAAATTGAAATACTTAGAATGTATTTAATTATAGGGAGTAAGATTGACTTTTTAAATCAAAATATTAATTTAAACAGTCTCTTGAAGTATAATTTTAAGGATCGACTCTTAAAAATAAAGAACATATTATGTTAAAATAATTTCTTCAAGATGCTCTTAGTATCGCAAATCAAACTAACAAGAAACCTGATTTGTCAAAATATTAATAAAAGGGCATGATTTTAACGTTTTAAGAACATTTTCCCTCACCAGGAAGCATATAGCAGCATCCCGGAGGAGCCCAATTCTCCAATAGGTTATAGGTTCATACCACAGCGAAAGCATGCTTTTATCCAAAGCGTCTAAGCCAGAAAAGATTTTATATGTTGGCACACTATTGCAAAGAAAGGAAAAAAATACATCATGATAGATAGATAGATCCACAAAAATTGGAAGCAAAACACAAACCAAGCCTATCAGGCTTGAAATTTGAGAAATTTTACACAACATATGAAGAGGACCCATAGTCTACCAAAGGGCAAAATTTTCTGTTTTTCATTCATCTTCTAATCAAAACTTATAAATATTACAAGAATGTAATGGCTCTACAGCCTATGGAAATCTGGACTAGAGCTGTAAACAATCAGTTGACAATGCAAAATTGTTTCAATAATACACTGCCCTTCCCTCACTTTTTTAAGTTGGAAAAATTTGTCCATTGGGTTATCTGGCGACCTTGCATACTGTGGAACATTAAATTATGTAGCCTGCCGTAGCATCTGTTGCAGCTGAATAACTTCTTGTTGCTGTTCTGGTGGCAGGGAACTTAACTGCTCCGGTGTCAGACTTAGCACTTGCTGAATTAAGGCAGATTCCATCTCGAGGGGGACCTGCATTTGTAAAAAGAACAAAAGACAACACAATATCAACAGAACATACTGTTAGGTCAACCATGACATCTATCATGTTGTACCGAACATAAACTCTTATGCAATCATGAGAACATCAAAGAGCAGACGTGAGGAAAAGAACCCATCATGAAGGTATAATCGGCGTCTCCACTAATTGGAGGAATCTTTCTGCTTTGAAATTTGAATTCCTCAGCAGCACAAAACTAATTTGTTAAAGCAAATATTTGGACAGGCATAAAATTATATCTAACACGATCAAAATCTCAAAAAACCATTTAGAGATAGTTATATACCATAGCTAGTACTCTTTTTCATAAGATTTACGCTTGCATTTGCATATAACATAATGTAATTTGGACACACAATTGAAAATTTTACAAGCCACGCATTTGACAATAGTCCTCTTGCTGAGGAAGGAAAGTCAGTGACTTGTCAATGTTAATTCCACATAATCAATTGAATGGATTTGAACAAACAGCTTATCTCCAATCCTTTGGATCAGGGGGTGTCTCAAAAGAAAATGTGTAAAAATCAGATCTTCGCAACCATCACACAAGACAGTGAACAATGAGAAAAGATGTTGAGGAAAATACTGCTAAGGAGAGAATAACAACCTCAGCAGCCTGCTTCTGGGAGTTTGAATTTCCTTCTGATATGATATCTTGTTTTCTAGAATTGACAAAATTTGATGTTGCTCCAGGTACAGATGTAGACAGATTCAATGAGTGGTTCATTTGGTCTACACTATGCCCTTTCAGATCCATATTGTTCTGCGTGCCAGACAATACTGAGGTAGGCTGCTAATAGAAAAGAAAACAAAAATCATTTTCATGTTGATTCACAATAGCAACATGATACCAAAATTTTATTAGAAAAGAACAACTATAGACATAAGAATACATATTCTTTGGTTTAATTAGAGTTTCCTAGGCATATTGACTCCCCTAAAGTAGCCCTATGATCCCATCGATTGTTAACCCCAAATACAGTTGAACATAATGTTTTCTTGTGAAGAAGTTTTTCCCCTCCTATTGTATTTTATTGTGTGTGGAGAATGAAGATAATATACGTACAGGCAAGCATAATGTGCAGAAAATGTCTATTAAAGTTTCTGCAACTTTACAGGGCATAGGAACTCTTGAAAATATGTCCAGAGAGACGTCAACCCATCTGATAACAGAACACTGGCTGGCAAAATTGAGAAATTTTCATTTAAATACCCGATGAAAACGCGCATATGTTTGGTCTCTAACTTAACTCCATTTTCTACAAATTTACACTATTCTAAGGATGTCACATAGTTCCCATGCTTGGGAACACAGCATAGAAGAGAATTTGTTATTACTCTGTCATCCTCGTATTTTTCTAACGGTAAACTGCATAGACACAATTAAACCATATAAACATTCCGGTCACTTAACTCTAGAATTTGGTTTTTGTTTTCGTATGTCTTAATTATGCATCAAATGATAGCATAAAAGCTTGCCAATGAAGGCAAGGCAATTTTTCTCAATCTAGAAATTTCAAAACCTCAACTGAACTCCGGTGTATCATTTAACTTGGGTTTCATGCCATGACTAGATTAGATTAAAAACAACAGAAAGTATCGATAAACTGCATAAATAAATGTGCATGCATACTAATTTATGCCAGGAATATTATAATAGAAAATCAGTTCTATTTCCTAAACTTACAGCCAGTAAAATTATAAATATTCAAAAGTTTTCAATCTTCCTTGGGTTAAATATAAAACTACCCTTTAATCTACTCACATCAAAATAAAATTTAACCAATATTTGAACTTCATTAACCTGAATGTCAACTTACAAGTACAATCATGTTATGTATGTTTCAACAAGCTACAGTAGCTTTCACTTCATAACTCCAAAGATTTGTATTAATTGAGTTTTTTCCACGACTTATCTCATACTTGAGACTCCATCATGTTAAAATGAATTTTAAGTATTACTTTGGAGCGAAGGATATATGTATAATTTCAACTATTACATAAAGGCAGGTCAAGTAAAGTTTGGCACCTGGAACCCTTGAGCCGGAAATTGCAAATGAGTCTGTGAGGAAGGTTTAAAGGTTGCGTTGGGAGCGATCATCTGCCCAGTGTACCTTGAACTAGTAGATGGAATCGGACCTGGATGTTGTAACATAGGAGTTTGCACACGCTGGTTCAGGGCAGATGAAGTTGTTGGTTGAATATGTGGTCTAACTGACAAATTTCCCAGTTCATGTGGACGCACAGAGGGAAGAACAGAAATTCCAGACTGTGCAGGGAGTTGACCTTGCTGCAGGACTTGGCTCAGGGTTAGCTGTGGACGCTGAATCTGTGATTGTGTAGGAAACTGTGGGAGTACTGGATGCTGGCTTGGATGGGAAGAAGAGATTTGATTCTCCTGTGCATGGGACAAATTCAGATGCATCTTGTTCTGTGGAAGTGGGGGAAGTCCAGGGGGAGTTTGAGTAATAGCATGTTGTCCACTTTGTAGTAAAAACTGTGCTGGCTGGGGAGAAGATTGCCGAATATTTGGAATCTGCAACTGCACGGTTCAAAGATCATTCAAATCTACTAGTTAGCAATGTCATAGCCCGGAAAAATGATTGTTGCAATGAAAATATAAATAAAAAAGAACTGTCATGGATGAACAGAACAAACCATTTGTGGGGGAACCATTCCTAGCATTAGCTGTGCCTGCGTTCAAAGTCAAGTACAATATAATCAGCTCCAGATGAAGTAAGACTGAGTATAATAAAATAGTAGATCAATACAAATTTAGAGGGGTGTATTCAATTGAGACTTTTAAAGACTTCTATGGACTTCTTTAAGTGGGTGACTTTTGTGGATTTTATGGACTTTTAAGTGACTTCTATGGGTTTTTAAAAAATTAAAAGTCTTCCATGGACTTCTGTAGACTTTGATTAAAAAAATTTAAATACTTTTAAAGACTTTTCATCTTGCAAATTTATTATATACCTGGAAATTTACAATCTTTCTTGCTACCTATTTTAACATTTTCGAGAACCATGATGCCCACAAAATTTTCTTGAGTAAATTCACTAGTCACGGCCAGTCATTCAATTTTGAGGCAAATAAAATAATTAAAAAACCTTTTACATCAATTTCTAAGAACATAACCAAAAAAATTTCACGAAATTAACATAAATTCTAAAAACACAAATTGTTTTAAAAAGAAAAGAAAAAGAAAAAGGATCGATTACATGGAATTCTACATTTTGAAACAATTGCATATAACTTCAATTCAAAAGTAATTATGTACATATAGAACAATCATGAATTGATTACAGCAAATGAATTGAAGAGATATGAGAAAATCTTAGAATTGAAAGAAAAAAGATCATTTTTGTGCTCTGAAATCTTCACAAATCTCAAAGTATATGAGAGATTTTCTTTGAGATTTGTTATTTATATTTTTTACCAAAAAGGCTTCACAAGTCCCGTAAGTAGAGAATTCTCCAAAAGTCGCCGTCTATTTGAATATCGCATGACTTATAGAGACTTCTAAAAAGTTTCAATTGAATATCCCGTAACTTTTAGAGACTTTTTAAAAGTTTATAGAAGTACCAAATGAATAGACCAAAACCTTTAAAGAGTCTTTAAAAGTCTCTATTGAATGTACAAAACTTTTTAAATCCTAAAAAATAACGTCTCAAATGAATACACCCCCCATAGTAGCCTGGAACCTTGCAAAAGATTAAGGGGTCTGATAAGTACCTGGAAAAGGGCTTTAGACAAATTTGGGCTGGCAAGTAATAGCTGTCGTGCTTGCTCCTTATTTTGCGTAGCCATTTCCTGCATCATCATGACAATACCCTGTTATGTTTCCAGATATATATCAATGAGGAATAGATCTCTCTAGAAAGCACGTATTTACAACGTCCTATATTGCAATATGGTAGAGTTACTGTTGCTTAGCCTAGTGCTCGCATGCCACACCCAAGTTGTGTTATCTTCTGTAACAGTCTTAGTTCCTTACATTTTCTGATTTAAACTTTTCTATGCACGTGATAATTTCTTTTAGGAAGATAGCGTTAATTTGTTTTCAGAGAAATTGGTTTTTTTTTTCCGCTCTCCAGGTGTCTTCAATTTTCTTTTCTTTTTTTTTGTAAACCATACTGCTTCAGCAATGAAGTTATTATTTACCCTACAATGCATATTATTGACACACTCCAAAGAAATTATCCAATTATGCAATCTGAATCTTATTCAGAAACCAACCTTCATCTCAGAGATAATTCCAGTCAGCTGACTCCTCGACATTTTTGCCAGATGAAGAGTTAAAGGATCAGTGCCCAACACTGGCTGACTTTGCAAACCAATCTGGTTTGATGTGCTAGTAGCCTGAGCACCTCCAAGAGCTCCTGCCATGACAGCTGCAGCAGCCGCTGCTACTGAGTCACCTAATGGCTGATGAAAACTCAGATCACCGACTGCTGGGACCCCGAATTGTTTTTGTGGATCTGTATTTCATTGGTGACAATTATAAAAAATTGGCAGAAAATATAATTAAAAAATTTATGACTACATAATTAATTTTAAAATAAATGTGAAGTTAAGTAATAAAAAATGAAACTTACCAACATTTGTGACCATTCCAGGACCACCCCGACCCTGCATGAAAACACAATCATCATAAGTTTGAGATGAAACTGACGTTTCACACTCTTTGTCCTCAATGATATAGAGTAGTCTTAACAAAATTGAACCAGTATAAATGGTATAGCTCTATAAGTAATATAGGAACATGTAGCCATAAGGTGACAATTAGAAGATGAACTAGGTATTCTGATGCATTCTATTATTCTCTGTTCTTTCCTCTCTCTCTCTCTCTCTCTCTCTTTGTGAGATGGGTTTAGTGCTCTTGTACTTGAGTGTAAACCACAAGAACATATTATATAAGAGCATAGAAATCGTCTCAAATCCAGTCATATTCAATAAAAACACTAAAACAGTGTATATCAAAGATAATTAACTTTTGAAAGGTGTATATCAAAGATAATTAACAAAGATGATCTTTAGTAAAATTTAGGGATTAAGGAATGAATTGGACAAATGGACCCACTGTCTAATCAAGTAATACAGCCTTTGCAAAATCTGTCAACACTTTGGAATGTCAAATCAAAGACTTCAATTTTGTGGGCATTTCACTAGGAAAACATAGTGACCAGTTACAGATAATCTACATCATCGTTCGTTAAGCCCCTATTTGGGCTCCATTAAAATTATAATTCTTTTCTCTACCTTCTTATCTACCATACATTCTCCAATAAAATAATATTGCACATAAACCCAAAAAAATTTCTTCTTTTTTAACACCACATTCACCAAAAACTTACTATTCCAAAGTACATTTTTCCCAAAATCTAATTAAAATGGAGGTCAAACAAGGGCTAAATACAGTGATGCTATTATATTAACAATCTCTTCTTCATGAACCCGTCCTCCTGTAAGGCTCTGATTTCAGACATATAGAGGTATAATTTTATTGATTTTGATATGTTCTATCTGGTAGTGAAATTTCAATTGTTTACATTCTATATCATTGTGCAACTCAATTAATTTACACCAAGTATCTGAGTTACAATCAGTGCACCACCAAACTAGTTGTCTCTGATTGGAATTGGAGCAAATATATTGCTGGGTCTGGTTTGTTAAGTAGCTGTGATCAGATCTATAAATTTTTTATCCAGTTGAACGTCCAAAATAGAGGTGAATTGCTCTGACCTGAATAGAAGTAACCATGTCAGGGCAGTCTTGAACCTCAAGTTTGTTCATCAGTGCGCATTAATAAGTTGTTAGGGTGTTCTTTCTTCAAAAGAAATGGTTGATGGGTGTTCTGCTAAAATGCCTTCAATACTTCACATTGAACCTACATAGCTTGACCTAATTCTCAAGGGAATCTCTCTCCTCGTTAGAACTTCATTTGATCAAATTCCTCCATTAAGCTCTACTGAAAACTTGCATACTAATCAGGTTTCATACTTAACAAACTGCATTACGAATTATTAAATTCTGAATTACTTAATCTAAAATTTTTATTAAGCCTCCATTTGATGGGAATTAAAATCAGATTTTTAGCAGATTTTGATAAAAGTTAATGAAATGTATGGTTGAAAAGTTGCGAATCCCATAAAATATGTGGTTAAAAATAATTGTTGACTTTAACTTAAATTAAAATCTGGATTTCAATTTCCAGCAAACAGGGGTTAAGTGATATTTTCTGCCTCTACGCTCCCTAGATTAGGCCATAAACATACAGCAATATTCAAGAAACGATCATACTCAGAAAACAAAGAAAATTTGATGAGCACTCAACTATATAAAGCATCCAGCAATGAAGTGGCATTAAAGACCAAAAATTTTCATGTATGACCAATACAGATAAGCACAGGTATAATTAACAAAATGTATGATATTAAAAGCAATGCTTTTTGAAAAGGCTCTACCAAAAGTGAAGTGTAACTAGAGAAAAATATCCCTGGAAAAAGAAAAGCCCCAAAAATTGGAAAAAAAAAAAAACATGCAAGTGTAAATGGTTACCTGCTCACGATTTCGTTCGGTGTTCTTGTCATTCTCAGCAAAATCAACGCGTAGCTGCCGTCCATTTATCTCATATCCCTGAAGATTGCGACGAGCACTCAATGCTGTCTCCTCATCCTTGTATTCACAGAACCCATAGCCCTTCGGCTTCCCAGTTTCTCTATCAATAACTAATCTGAGTAAAAAGGAAGCAGGATAACATTTAAGTAGCTTTCAATCAAGGACATAAACGCTTAAGTTATAATACAGAAGCGTCCATTTGAGATTATTTTTCACTTCAATACCAAACAAATTCTCTTGATAATTAATTTTTTGAAGAAAGCACTGAATATCAGGTCATTCGTTTCTACATGTGACTGAAGCCAATATAGCATCATTTCCCTTTCAAAGATTCTTTCAGGCAAACGTCATATCAGAAAATGAAACAAAATTCGCAGTTCAATAACAAATCTTGCTTGCGCAGAGTCAATGCTGATCACTGTGCTAAATCAGTTAACACGCTACCAATCACATCACTCACAGATATTAAAATCTCCAACCTACAAATGAATCAATTTTGACAAATAACGACAACACAAGGAGATACACCAAAGACCTACACGTAAGGAGAATTTCTCCTTACAGTTGCATAAATTTCTTGAGCACTCTCTCTAGTATTATACTACATATATTCATATCCAATTTGAAAGTCAGAATTGAATAGGCCATCGCCAGTCCCTCCGGCGTCTCTATTGCATATAAATCAACAAGGAAGACGTGGAGAAGAAAAAACACCACAAAAACTGGTCATTGATGTGGATCTATGAGCAAATTTTCTACATCAAAAAGTATCATCTGGAAACATTTCACATGAATAAAATCAGCATGCCACTGCTTGCTGGTTTAACAACCCCTTGGAGGCTTGGACACGGCACAAATTGGCTGACTTCTTACTAGCAGTATCGCCATATGAAACTTCAGTATACAACAAAGAAGCAAAACCACACCATACTACACCATGTTTTATGCGTTTGGCATGTCTGGAAACATCAAGCTTCGCCATTTTCCAAGATTTGGCTTCTAATTTATGGGCCTCAGAAATGAAAGCTTAAAAGTTGAGCCTTGGCATTTTATTAGACCATCCAGGGACACCTCCATCTCCTTTGCACTTTTTCATAGCTACATTTTCTTTCACTCAAGTTATCTCAAAACAGTAAAGTATACAGTAATGCATCCAGACATCTTTCTTGTATGCACGGACGCTTGTCCAAAAAGTTACATCTAGAAGACGTGAATCTAGAATGATCAATTCAATTCTCACAACCAGATATAAAAAGTAACCAGTGTTCTTAACAAGTTCCTAGTTTACCCATCATCGCAAATAATTAATATCACGATGATTGAACTTAAAAAAGGAGATATTTTACACGGGGCAGTAACAAATCAAATAGGACTTATTTTTCCAATTAAGGAATAGCCAGAGAGAAGTAGAAAGCCATAATCTTGATTTTTTTTATTTTTTTTCCTTTAAATTGAACTGACCTGAATGAAACAACGGGGCCAACCTCCTCACAAATTTGAACGAGTTGTTCTTCAGTTGCATCATACGGTATATTCCCAACTATATATGTCAACCAATACAATTATCAGTAAAAAGCGAAAAATTTCATCACTGTGACAACTCTTGTGTGACTATTTACAAAGTACAATTCTTCTGTGACTATTTACAACGAAAAAAAATTATGTGAATAATTAAAATAAAAGATAGAGCAAGCGGGAAGAACTAACCAAAAACGCTGCGATGCTGAGATTGAGAATTGGCCATGTAACGGTAACAGTCTTATCAGAAAAAGGTGAAGCTGATGTAGAGATTCAGCTTCATCTTCTTTTTTTCAAAATTAATTCTGACCAAAAAAATTCAGGACACAAAAAACAAAAGAAACCCTCAAATTATCCACTCCACTTATTCTGCAATTAATTATTGTTCAACACGAAATTGGGGTTAGGGTTTCTATACGTATAATCAGCAAACCACGAGTGTGAAATTTTTTTGGCGAAAATGAGAATTATTTGTCACCCAATTTAACTATTTATTTACAAGTGCGAAGTAGAGATACAGATACAGAGATTTTGGATCTCCGATATGGAAAGTTGCTGGGTCGAATATGGCAAGTAGGGCTGGGACAATAACCGGTTTAGCGGTGAACCGGTTCGGCTATCCTGCGAACACCTATTGTCTCTTTATTTTCTCTATTTTTTAAAAATAAAGAGCAAAACTGAAAAAGGTAACATTTTCAAAAAATTCTGAAAAAGACTTCTTTATTTATTTAGAAAAGTAACGGAAAAAGGTAACTTCTCCCGCTTCTTGTCCCCATTATTTTTAAAATATATTTTTCTCTTATTTTTAATACACATTTTCAATAAAATAATATTACACGAAAATTTAAATTTTTCTTTATTTTTGTAAACACATATTCTGCATCTAATCATTATTTCAAATGCATTTTTATCAAAATAACGAGAATCAAATAAGCTCTTAAACTCTTGTCCCCATTATTTTTAAAATATATTTTTCTCTTATTTTTAGTACACATTTTCAATAAAATAATATTACACGAAAATTTAAATTTTGGTTTATTTTTGTAAACACATATTCTGCATCAAATGCATTTTTATCAAAATAACGAGAATCAAATAAGCTCTTAAACACGTAAAAAAAATATAGGTAACACATGTATTAAATAATAAAAAATTATCAAAGAAATAACTTACTTTTTTGCATGTACTATCCCCAACATTTGCTCAAAGTAGCAATCATGTTCCCAACCTTCTATAAATTAGAATAGTTTGTCCTTGAATAACGTGTCCGTCTAAATTTTTCTGTTAAACTGATGTAAAATGACAAAGTTGCCCTCGAGTTTAAACGATAAAAATACGAAAATGAAAAAAATAGAGAAAACTTCAATCCATCTTCCTCAACCCAAAAGCTCCATCACCTCGTCCAATTCAATCCCCATTCACCCACTCGTGATCATTGTTGGGTTATGAACGACTCATAAGCAAATCATAACTATTAATACATTGTCGAAGTCAGGTCGACGGGTTCGAATTGATCTTGATTTGAAAACATTGATTATATCAAATAACCAAGAGGTGAATAGAGATATCAGTAATTTGTAGTTGTTATCAATAACCTGATAGGAATGACAACACGGTGTAGTAGGGCCGAATTTGCAATTACCATCCCCGTCCATCAAGAATTTTTGAAAGCGAGATGACATAAAAATCTCCATTTAACATCTTGTTATATTATTCATTTATTTTAAGAAAATAAAAAAATATAATATAATAAAAAAATAGATACAGACGTGAGTCGTGAATTCAATCCCGTCCTCATCCCATTTACTATCAAGAGAAGGCAGGAACGAAGAGCTTTGTCATCCCTATGACTCGATTCCTTAAAGAGTTTGTCACTGTTGATGGTTAACCGCATCAAATACGACAGTGGATTACTATTATTGATTTGTCAAGGGATGTTGTAATCCTTTTACTATTGTATCATTTCTTCTCTTGCTTTTTCGTTCCAACTTTCTTTTCATATGTTACATCGAATGATTAAATTCGAGTGCACTTTGTCATTTTATCTTATTTTAATAGAAGCAAACAATTTTGAGGGACGCATTTAGGGGAATTCCGTTTGAAACGTGGAAAATTGGTGGAAAAAAAATGTTTTACAGAAAAAAGATTTTCCTAGAAATTGTTTTACTGAAAATTGTAATTAATTGTGTTTAATTAGTATAATTTTTCATGGAAAATATTGAAAGTTTGGTGTCCATTTGACTTCATTTTTATGAAAATTGTCCATTAAAGTGATAATGTTTTCTACCATTGGGTCTAGAATTTGTTACAATTGTAAAAAAAAAATTGAAAAAAAAACTATATCGAATATCATTCGTTTGGCTTTGTTTTGCATGGAAATTGTCAATAAAGTGAAGTTTTTTTTACCATTGTGTATAAAATTTTTTTCAATTGTAAAAAAAAAAATTATAGAAAATATTTACTCACCAAAAGATCAAGAATTTATTTTTTTCAAAAATGTGGAAAATTTGGAAAGTTAGAAAATATTTTACCGAGAGAATTTTGCCCATCAAACACTATAAAAGTTGAAATTCAATGGAAAATGTGGTCTATCAAACGGACCTTTGGAGATAAATTCACCACTCTACTTGGAAAAGACTGAAAAAACCTACTGTTTTCTAAGCTTAGCCCAACGTTGGATTGGCCCCCAGACGGTTTACACGCACAGATAAATAGCCGATTCCCAAACCCCGATCGAATTCAATTCCTCCTGGACCTCCACTCTCCGCCTCTCTATTTCTCCCTGTCCTGCTGTCCATAGTTATGCCTTTATCTACAATCCCATTTGAATTTCTTAGAATATGTCAAGTATTTTGCACAAAGTATTAACTTTTACTGATTACGGGAATGCCCATCACCAAATTTAACAGAAAGCACCTTACTTTGAAGCTCTTTTCAATACCATGTAAGCCACACTGTTGCCCTTATTCTTCAGCTCTTTCCAAACCCTCCGCTAATACTGAATATGATATTCAAAATTCACAATTTTTTATTGAACCCTCTGTTTCCCGTAAAATTATTGAACCACCCCAAGATCCTGGTCTTGATTTTGAAAAAGATCCTCCAATTCCTGATAAAATATTCAGAGATGCCCCAAAGTCGGGGTCTTACAGACGTGGTGACTCCACATTTTATTCCCTTATTGAGAATTATGCCAAGTCTGGGGATTTCACGTCCTTGGAGATGGTTTTTAGTAGAATGAAACGGGAAAGAAGAGCTTTTATTGAGAAGAATTTTATTGTGGTGTTTAGAGCTTATGGGAAAGCACACTTGACAGAAAAGGCAGTTGAACTGTTTAGTAGAATGGTTGATGAATTTCAATGTAAACGAACGGTTAAGTCATTTAACTCGGTTCTTAACGTGATAATTCAAGAAGGTTTGTATAGTCGTGCAGTAGAGTTCTATAATTATGTAATTGTTAGCACACGGAATATTTCCCCTAATGTATTGACATTTAATTTAGTTGTTAAAGCATTGTGTAAATTAGGATTAGTTGATAGAGCTATACATGTGTTCAGGGAAATGCCAGTTTGGAAGTCTGTACCAGATGTATACACATATTGCACATTGATGGATGGGTTGTGTAAAGTGGATAGAATTGATGAGGCAGTGGCCCTGTTGGATGAGATGCAGATAGAAGGATGTTTCCCGAGCCCAGTGACATTTAACATCTTGATCAATGGGCTTTGCAAGAAGGGGGACTTGGCTCGAGCAGCAAAAATTGTGGATAATATGTTTCTCAAAGGTTGCGTTCCAAATGAAGTGACATATAACACTCTTATACATGGGTTATGTCTCAAAGGGAAATTGGACAAGGCAACCAATCTTTTGGATAGGATGTTGTTGAATAAATGCATTCCCAATGATGTTACGTATGGGACTATTATAAATGGACTTGTTAAGCAAGGAAGAGCTGTTGATGGTGCACGAGTATTGTTGGCCATGGAGGAAAAAGGGCACAGTGCGAATGAATATGTTTACTCAGCCCTAGTTAGTGGATTGTTCAAATCGGGAAAACCTGAACAGGCTGTGAGAATGTGGAAGGAGATGATGGGAAAGGGATGCAAGCCCAATACGGTTGTTTATAGTGCTCTTATAGATGGCTTATGTCGGGTAGGAAAGTCAAATGAAGCAGAAGAAGTTTTTTCTGAGATGATTAAAATGGGTTGCAAACCAAATGCTTATACGTACAGCTCCCTCATGAGGGGTTTCTTCCAGACTGGGAACAGTGATAAAGCACTCCTTGTGTGGAAAGAGATAGCCGATGAAGATTGTAAGGAGAACGTTGTCTGTCAAAGTGTACTTATCAGTGGGCTGTGCAAGGATGGGAAACTGAAAGAGGCTCTGATGGTTTGGAAGCATATGTTTGGTAAAGGACATACACCTGATGTTGTGGCTTATAGTTCAATGATTCATGGTCTCTGCATTGCGGGGTCAGTAGAACAGGGCTTAAAATTATTCAATGAGATGCTATGCAAAGAGTCTGATTCCAAACCCGATGTAGTTACCTATAACATTCTTCTTAGTGCTTTGTGCAAACAGGATAGCCTTTCTCGCGCCATTGATCTTTTAAATAACATGTTGGAGCAAGGTTGTGATCCTGACTCAGTTACATGCAACACTTTCTTGACTACTTTAAAGGAGAAGCTAAATCCACCACAAAATGGTAGTGAGTTTCTGGATGAGCTAGTGCTACGGTTATACAAAAGGCATCGTGTTACAGCAGCTTCCAAAATTATAGAAGTGATGCTTCATAAGTTTCTTCACCCTAAAGCCTCCACCTGGGAAAAAATTATTCGTGAATTTTGTAAACCGAAGAAGATTCAAACAGCCATTGACAAGTGTTGGAATGAATTATTTTAGCTGATTGGAGATGCGGCTTCTTTTATCACTACTTTCTTTTCATGCCAAATTGTCATGCAATGTATTTTCTAATGTTCACTATAATATGGGGGGCAGATTCACTGGCTCCTTTTATGACATCAAATGTTCATGGAAGTTTTATGTTTTTGTTCTTACTACTGCTACATAAATCTCCAGGGCTCAAGACTTAAGAGACGTGAACAAAATGGAAGGCATTCTTTTTGGGGTAATCCTACCTTTATATAAATGCATGCTGTGCTGAGAATTTTGATGCAAACAAGCCAATCATCTGTGATTTAGGAACACACATGATTGATTAATAGGGATTTTATTCATGTGTAGCCATTATTCTAGAGACTCTTCATAAAGCAATTTTGTATTAGGCCATTTACAATTTTACATTAAGATTCTTTGATCAGGTGATTTGAAAGTTGGTTTTCACATCTACTTCGTTATCTAGTACCAATTTAGTATCAAATCATGATTATTATACCATATTGAAATGGATTTTAACCTTTCCAATACTGCAATTTATGCTGCTCTATTTTGTTAACCACATTTTTTTTCAAAGAACTGTGGACTTTGTTAACTTTCTTATCTGAGAGTCATACAGATACAGGTACGATCAGCAAATTTGGTTATGAATCATCATCACCTTTGTTGTCACCTGAAAATTTATAGGGGTCCTGAAGTATTTTCACGATTTTGAAATGGTTGTGAATATTTAAATACTTCAAAAAAGAAGATAGTCGAACACAAATGTTCTTTCCGAGGTGTATGTTGAGGAGTTTGATAATATGTTGCAAGCTGAGTTTGATAATTATTGTGCTTTGGCAACGAGTGTAATTCACATTAATTTTATTCATTCACCTGAGTTGGGGCTGAATAATTAGTAATTCATTATACAGCTATATTGTATTTAGAAGGTAAAATTCCTTCACCCATTATGCAGATATGTGCAGTAAATTCAAATTTGTTTCACAATACCTCACCGAACTAGCTTAAGCCATGAAGTGGGTACATTTTATTGCAGTAGTAAAATTTTCTTTTAGAATGAAGTATCACAGGTGGACTAGGTTTGCAACAAAAGATGGTGAATGGTTACTTGAGAATTAATTTCTTTCTCATCGTTGTTGCTTGGTAGATCACTTGATTTCTAATTTCTTTATTACCATTGTTGAACTTGCTATTACAGAAATATATTCTGAAAGCATTTTGTTAAAGGAGAACAAGAGATTGATAGTTTTACGGCCTTGGTTGCTCTACCCCATCTTCTTCCGGAGATTTTGAAGATTCTGTTTTGATTTGCTGATGAGCCATGTCATAAGTAGCATGGAGGCCGAAAAAGATGTAGTATACTAACATTATAACTGTGCAGATGCCAAACCTTATGAAAGTTCGAGCTCCTAACGATCCCATGAGAAACAAGTTTATTGCAATTGACAAGGACGGGAACCATGGAACAAGTGGAACTCCCCAGACCTTTGGTGTTCGTTCTTGTGGCAAAAGCACTGCAATCCCCATAGTCCCGAAGAACCAAAGAGGAATAGTAATGGTGTAACCGATCCATCCTCTAGGGTTTAATCCCCAGTAAGCAGAAGTGCCCATGGAGGATGCAATGATGAGCAATAAAAAAATAACGAACTTCAAGAGATTTGTTCTGGGAGTGACTCCTCTTACGTAGTACCTCCTCACCAGAAGTGCAACAGCCATCATCATGAAGATAAAGAGTGTGCTCACAGATAACAAACTTGCCAAGACATCCAAGCTAGAAAAAAAGGCAATACAGGCGCTCGAAATGGTGATTAGAAGTGTAGCATATATGGGGGTTCCTGTCCTCGGATGGACAAGTGCAAAAAATGGTGGAATCATGTGGGCTCGTGCAATATGAGTAGTATAACGTGCCTGCCCAAGAGCTCCTACCAAAAGAACTGTGGTCATCCCCTTGAGAGCTCCAAGGGCAACCAGGTATTTAGCCCAATGCATTCCCACTTTCTGAAACGCGACAGAGTAAGCTGCATCAGGGTCTATATCTGTGTACTTCTGCATCATGGTCAATGAAAGTGCCATCAAGCAATATATCACAGTGATCAACGACATTGAGCCTAGCAATCCTAATGGTATGTCTCTTGATGGATTTTTTGTTTCCTCTGCCATGGTTGCAATGGTGTCAAATCCTCCATAGGCGAAGTACACAATTGCCGCCGCTTGGAAGACCCCTTGGGCACCATGAGGCAAATAAGGTTTCAAATTGGATGCATTGCCATGAGCAAATCCTGCAATTATCACAAATAAAATCACCAAAGTATTTATTGCTGATGCAATCCAATTTATGTAGGAAGCTCTCCTTGCACTGGCCATTGCAATTGCTGATGCAATTGCGAGAACTCCAACAGCAATCGGATCCAAAAGGTTGTATCCATCCTTTAGACTTGTATGTATTCGTAATGAGTTGGGAGGACGGTTCAAAAGACTTGTGAAGTATGAAGTCCAAGATCTAGCGACAGCTGCACCTCCGACAATTGATTCAAGAAGTATATTTCCAGCTGCTATAAAGGCTGCAAGGTCTCCTAGTTCTACTCTCAGGTAAGCAAATGATCCTCCAGCCACAGGAATTTCTATTGCAAATTCGGTATAGCAGAAAACAGAGAGCATTGCAGAAATGCCTGAAGCAACATATGATAAGACAATGGCTGGGCCTGCATGATTACGTGCTTCTTGGCCTGTAAGTACAAAGATGCCAGCTCCAATGACTGCACCGAATCCGAACCAGATGAGGTCCCACCAGTTAAGGCAACGTTTCATTTCATTCTCGCTCTGTTTTCGAAGTTCCACAAGCTCCTGTGCATCATCTGACCTACTTACAACGCGGTCCTTGAATCTTAAAATTGTCTGTGATAGGGCAGATCGGTAGTTACTCCAATCTTCAAAAGATTTTTCCGGGAAGAAATCTTGTTTGCTCCATCTCCAATAATTTCTTGAATGAATCTTTTCAGCCATGTCTTCAACTGAGCTCATTCCTGTTCTATTTTTCTTTTCTCTAGGTCACCTTGTTTTGTCAATTGGACACCTGTTATAATGACTTGTCGCTCTACTCGAAGTGATTGGATTGGAATTATTTTCTGTGAAATATGAATCATTTTCTTGGGGGTAAAAAATAAAAAAATCAATGGCCACTGAATTTTAATTTTTTTTTCTGAATAGTCACAGTACTTAGAAAGTTGTTTCCCGAAGTCACTATTCTTTCAAATCTGTTTCTAAGCATTCAATGTACCTTTAGGGCATGTTCGGTAGAGATTAAAATTGAAAAATTAGCTTTTATTGTTGACTTTTATTAGACGAGTAAAACCCAATAACGATTATATTTTCAATTTTAATCCGATTTTGAGCTGTACCAAACAAGTTCTTAATGTTCCTTTCCATTCATCCCTCTAGATTATTCGATAAATTAAATATTATATTTGCCACATTATCGAAATTTTCAACTTTCCAAAGCAGACTTAGCAAGAATTAAAATTTTAATTTTAATCTAAGTCAAAATTAATAATGAATTTATTTATATATTTTATGGAGTTCACAACTTTACGATCACACATTTCATCAACTTTTATCAAAATATACGAAAAATTTGATTTTAATCCTCACCGAAATGGGCTTAGAATTGGATGGAAAGCAATGTTGAAATTATCTTGACTGTTCAATTTTTAATACTTTAGGGACGGTGGAGAAATAATGTTGAAAATATAGTGAACATTGAGATTTTTAACCCCATTTTGTTGTATTTTACCTTTAGATGAGATAGAATCAGCAAGTTGTTGGACAGCTGAATCTCTTATCGTGGTGAGAACATAAGTTTTGTATTTTTGTGTAGAAAGTCTTTGATAAGAGTTGGTTATCAATCGGCGCGTCATTTCATTTAATGTAAAACGGACAGCCGAATGGCATCATGATTGTCGATAGCAGCCTCTCTTGGACTTTTCGCACAGCGTGACTTAAATTTTGTAACTTTCGATATCCCTATTTTCAGAATTGGACATAATATCAAGATCTGCACGTCCCTCTGGGGCATAGTCTAGGAGCATTATTTTGAGGGACTCTTTCAATATTCGGACATACCTAGTTGATTTTCAGATTAACCCTGTGAACTCGTTTATGCGTGTATACTCATCTCCACTGAACTAGCTAGAAGATATCGCTTCTGGTCGAAACATTAAAAGAAAAGGACCGGGGAACAGATCAAGATCGAATTTACTGGAGATGTGAAAGATATCGCTTCGGGTCGAAACATTAAAAGAAAAGGACCGGGGAACAGATCGAGATTGAATTTACTGGAGATGTGAAAGTCCCAGTTGCAAAAGAAGTAAAAACATCCTGCAGAATTGATGGTTTTGAAGCCAAAAAGTTTCGTTTTTCACTAATGCAAAAATTGAAATCCAGTAATCTGACATTTCCACAACCAACCAGACAAGGTTGATAACAAGAAGCAATTGTATTACAGCAACAAGTCATTATATAATTCTTGGAAATCATACAAAACGAAAACATAACTAAAAGCAGCAGTGAAATGGTTCTTGAAAACAAAGGAGAATACAGATATTAAGAGGCATCGGCAGCAGGTTGGGTCACTCCAAACTTCACTAACAACTTACTCAAGGCCCCTGGTGAGCAGACCTGATACTTCACTTTTCCATTAGAAAGGAAAACCTCAGCCAATTCGAGTTTCTCTGAAGTAAGACTAGTGCTGTCCATTGTCTTACTGAGTACCTTCAGAGCAAGTTGAACGGCCTCTTCCCTCGTGATTTCATCCTTGTAGTCCTGCTTAAGCATTGATTGAGCTGCCTGATTGTTTGATCCAATTGCTGCAGCTTTCCAACCACTGTAATTTCCACTTGGGTCACTCATGTAGAGCTGGAACCCATAATTTTTATCCCAGCCCGCAAAAAGGAAAGAGACCCCAAATGGACGGAGCCCGCCAAACTGAGTGTAGCCTTGCTTGGTGTCGCACAAAGACTGAACTAGTTGTTCAACTGGCATTGGTTCTTGGTAAGCATAGGTATATCGCTGAGCTTGGACTCTGGCAGTGTTAATAAGGATGTTGGCATCAGACATAATTCCAGCCACAGCACATGCGACATGGTCATCAATCTTGTACATCTTCTCTGTCGATGCCGAGGTTTGTAGAAGCTTGGAAGTCACTTTCTTTTCACCAACCAACACAACCCCATCTTTGGACAATATTCCTATGGCACTCCCTGCATTCCCAATGGCCTCCATCGCATATTCTACCTGATAGAGTCGACCTTCAGGAGAGAAGATTGTAGTACGACTGTCATACCTTCGAGACATTCTGTATTCTGAAGTGATTATATTTCAATGATTAGATCAGTGTCGTGGCTAAATTGACCATGAACATTCATATTCCAAAGAAATCAGAATAATCATCATCGAAAAAGTTTGAACAACAATTTATTTGAGAACCAGAATCCATAAACATTTTATTGACCATCATTATTGGCAGTTTTCATATTGACCCACAGAACGGGTCCTAGCTCCATGGAATGAAAGCATGTTATGTGCAATAAAAACATGAGTCAATTAGTGAACACAATAGAATAATGTCAAATTTAAGTACTTAGTAAATGCTAATGGAAGTCAAGTACATCTTTTACCGCTTCCAACAGAGCATGTGAAAGGTCATTATAGTTTATAGCAAGAGGTCTAAATCTTACTTGCTATGGGCATAGAAGCATAGCGAACTATTTTCACTCATTGAAACATTTGTTCTGACAGTAAGATTATCTTTTAGACAACAGGTTCAGAATTTGTCTATTTTTCTTTGATAAGCTAAAAGCAAGCTGCAAGCGAATAAACTAAGCAGAGACGAATAATTTTAGGAATTGTAATTTTGAAAAACAAAAACAAATGTAAATCCGCCTTACAGTAAGTTCAATTGGATCTTTGTTATGAAAAATATTGACTAAAAAATCATTTTGCAGGAAAGAGGCTCCTTATCATTAAAAATAGTTCCCCAGTCTTACATTTTCAGCATAAAGAAGGGATGGAAGAGAGGAGGGGAAGGTCCCTTAATATAGTAAGTAAAACAAGATATAAATCTAACAAAATAAGAACATTTTACCTGTGTATTATAGGCTGTAACAGAATAGGTCAAAGTTTAAACATATAGTCATGGAAAATAAGAAAAAAGTTCCGTTCAGATGTTCAAATAAGCTATGAATTATACACAGATCTTGCATGAATCAATACTAATGACTTCAACTTTCGGACGAAAATAATTAAAATAACATAAATTATGTAATTGTAAACGCATATCTCATTAGTGAAGCACAGGAAATATAAATGTAAAACTAAATATATTATAGACCCTCCAGAGGCACCAAAGACAATAGCTGTACTTATTGATACGAGTCACATTACCGGAAGTAAAAGAGACGTGCAAGAAAGTTATCCTTCAATTTGTCTAAAACAAAATGCAACAAAAGAAATTTCAACCATTCTATCCAACAAACACTTTTACCCTAAGTGCATGTTTGACCCCACATTCTTCTAATAAAATAATTTTGTAGGTAAACCTAAAAAAAATTCCACTTTTTAACCACGCGTTCTCAAAAAATTCACTATTACAAAATTTATTCTCCCAAAAAATGGACTCAAATAGAGCCTAAAGAAAACGTAGCTTCAAATTAGTTAGTTAATGCTGGAAATTGGATGATTTAGGCCCATAATACTAACATGTGCCTAAAACACTCTTTTGAGGTAGACTTGTACCAGTTTGCTCAAGTAAAACAGGTAAGGAAAAGCACTGCACTAAGTTGCAGGGGTGTGGGAGTTATGGTGACTCTCAGTCAATGACTTTGCACTTCCAAAATGGAAAATTATAATAAGAAAATGTAAAGAGGAAAGATTTTGGAAAAAGAATTAAAATACAAGTTCAGATACCATAATCAAAACCAATGTATGCAAATGCAACATATCATTTTGGTAAACATCCTTTCATGTAAGAATATACACGAGGAGGCACATAGAAAGATAGCTGATTGCAGGGGCAAACAAATGAGGACAAACTTTTCTATATAAACATTAAAGACAACTGAATTTTCTATATAAAACATTAATGAAATCATGCTCCCCCCACCCAAATTATTGACACGTCTTCCCCCACATCCAAGTTCCAAATTTTCAATTTCTAAATTGACCTTATAGATCTCTTTTCCAATAATACATAAATTCTCGGTTTTTCGTCAGTGGGTTTTAAAATTTAAGCAAAGAACCAGCACTAATCTTCCCAGAAACAAATTGGGGGTGAGGAACTGGATAGAAACATTTTCTTCCTTTGAACCCCAATTCCACGGCAACAAATACAATGCAAAGATTTTTCAAACAACAATCTAAACCAACAGCGTTTAATATCAATCTCCTCATTGTTTGCCATAAATTTAGATATAAAAAATAAAAATAAAAATTAACTTTTCATCTAAAACTATGAAATACTTCAAAAAGAATTAAAAAAAAAAAACCAAGCGCCCTCATACATCGTGTTGTACAGTCCTATCATTTAATTAGTTCAGTTCGCTACTCCCTAAATTGAAATTTAAAAATCTATCACAAGAAGAAGGAGGAAAAAAAAAAGGATGACGTTCATAAATCACAGCTATAAAGGAACAAGAGAGAATCAAGGAAAATAACACGTATACAGAGAGCGAGAGAGCGTACCTGATTCAGGATCTGAAGAGTGGAAGCGTGGTAAGTGTACAGAGCAAGAAGGATTTATTTGAGCAGGCCTTTCTTTTCTTTTTGTTCAAGCTTCTTCCTCACCGTCAAATTCCAAACTTGGGGTTGATTGTCCCAATGGTCACTCAATTTATGACCTGATTACTCATTGAAGTTTATGCATCGAATTTTAATCAGTAAATTTATTCAAATATTGGACGAAACTCATTGATATGACATCCGTTTCAAACCTTTAATGAGATTAGTGAAGTGGCTCATGGAATGCACATTGACATCGCATCACGTCATTAACAATTGTCACGCCTTCAATTGTTCACTAAATTTTGAAAAATATCTTTGATTTTTCATTTAACTTTAAGGTGGTTGAATTTTGGCCACTAAAATTATAAAAGTGATGTCGATTTGTTGTTCGTTAAAAAATATGTACTGCAGGCGCATGGATTGCGTAAAAGTAATAAAGTGAATAAACGAATTCGAGTTGTCGATCCCACAAAAAATGATAGCTCAATTACACAATAGTTAAACAGAGAAATTTTTTTCTCAATTGCACTTTAGTTTACAAAGGCAAAAAAATAAACAAATGCAATTGCTACTCTATTCTCAGGCCACCTCTAGTGTTGTATCAAATTTTGGACCAAATTTTATACCAAACTTTGCATCAAACTAAAATTTATCTCTAACCATTATACCAAATGAGCAGTGTGTTAATCATTTTTTTTTTTTGGTTCTTAGTAATTTATTTATTTGGAATATTAATTAATTATTTATTCATTTTAAAAATATATAAATTAATAAATAAATAATTATATGAAATTAAGGAAAATATTAAATTCATTAAATAAATATATTATTAAAACATCGTACAACTAAAACATATTAAATTACTAAATATGAAGTCGAAATATCATTACAATTTAATTCTCAAAATTCGTATGTTCTTCCCACAAGCGATCTTTCAGATTACTAAATTATGTATTTGTTTTTATATATTGTTTTCTTTAAATAGAACTCGTTTAATGTAGGTATGTGGTTATTGTAAAATATTTCATGTTAACTATAAATAATCATGTTAGTTATATTTTAATTTTTTTATTTTAATTAATTCAGTAATTATTATTTTTAACATTTCAAATTTAATTTAAATGCAAATAATAATAATAATTGTATTAAAAATTATATAATGAAAAAGACATAAATACCCTCAAAAAATAGTTTGCTAAATGAAAAGAAGGGGTATATTGGATTTTACACCATTTTAGAAAAATGATGCAAAAGATAGTGCTCCATTGGAGACACATTTGCACCAAAATTTGGTGCAAATGATCTTCATTGGAGATGCCCTCAACCCCCCCCCCCCCCTACTAACCCACCCAAAACCTACTTTCTATTTCGGTAGTCTGGTATGCGTAAATTATACCAGCCTTACAACTATATTTTAGGAGTTTGAAAACTCAGATGAAGAGAATAAACGAACACTTCAAGGGCTACTTAAGCCACTTTAGTGCAAAACAGAAGAACTAGAGCTTTGGATGTTGCTTAGTACTGTTATAATTTAACAACCAAAAAGCTCTGCTTCGAACTTCAACCCCTTCGAGTTGGCCATGGGGCTCAGACAGGCTAATCTTAATCAAATTTATTTTCTATTTCGTTGTAAAATCCATTCAATTAACCTTATTGTGTGTTTCGTTACAAAATTTGAATTTTATTTTAATTATTTAAAAATGTAACACACAATAAATTTGAATTTTTCAAATGATGAAAATAACTTGAATTTTACAAAAATATTTTAAAATTAAATGTAACTATTCTGCAATTGAGCAATCATTTCTCATGGAATCGACAATTTGAATTCATTTGTCCAATTTATTATTTTTATGTGATTCGTGCGCTTACAGTACACATTTTTTAACGAACAACAAACCAATGTCATTTTTATAAGTTTGGTAGCCAAAAGACAAAAGTTAAGTGGGCAATCGAAAACGTTTTCATAGTTTAGTGAACGATGTTTTTCAAATTTTATTAAGCAATCGAAGACGTGACAATTTGTTAAGCACGTCACTAATTCTGTTAACCACATCACCAATTCTATTAAAGGTTTGAAACAGATGTTAGGTCGGTGAGTAATGTCCAACATTTGGATAAGTTTAACGGTCAAAACTCGACATCTTAAACTTTCGCAAGCAATCGAAGATACGGTCATAAGTTCAATGACTATTGGGACAATTAACTCCCAAACTTCACCTACGTTAACACAAAATATCACATGTTGTCCATATTTGATGTAGCTAAAAGTCAATTTTAGTAGTTTTTGATAAAAGTTAATAAAATATATGGTTGAAAAATTAATAAAAATTGTTGGGCTCGTGGAATGTGTGATTGGAATTAATTGTTGATTTCGACTTAATTTTTTTATTAAAATTTTAAGCCACGTAAAACATAGTCAATTTGTCAGCTCTTATAATATCAATATTCCATAGTCAAGTGTGACGGTAAAATTTAAGAAAAATAATTGGCATTTTGAAGTAAATATATCATCTAATCAAGTGCGACGGTAACAACATTTTTAAAGAAATGCAGCATACATGATATCAAACTGCAAGTTCGACAATTTATTTTCAACCTCTTGACAACAACAAAATTGATAGTATTAGACATGGATTTGAGTTTCTTAGTATCATAATAATAAACACTTTTGCAGTAAGTCCAAACTATCATCGAACTTTTTTCATACGACAACTAATCAAAATCTATATTTCTATATATAAAAAGTGGCTATCAAACGGAATATGTTGGTTTTACGGAAAAACTAACGGAATTTCTTAATTTAACGGAAAAACTAACGGAATATCTTGTTTTAACGGAAAATCTTTTTGCACCACCCATTACTTTCAAAATTATAATTAAATAATAATAATAATAAATTAGCTTTTGATAATTCTTTCAAACTAAAATATTTTGGAGCTAACTTATCCGAATCGACTTTTTCTCGAATCTGATTTATGTATCTAATTACGATTTATCCAACGAAACCAATATTTATATATTTACGATAACTCCATCAATATCTAAACATTTGACACAAATAAAATATAATTTGATAAATGTATCATTTAGTCCCTAACTTTCAAAATATTAAAATATAATATATAAAAATTGAATTATATTTTATGAAAATTTTCGAGGTATTACATTCTCACCCACTTAAAATATTTTCATCCTTGAAAATTTACCCGTCACTTACCAATACTAAATCTAACACATGATATACATATATTATCGTAATACATATCATACTTTAGCAATAAAATGAATTGCATTATTACTTAAAAAAAGAGTAAAGACTTAAGCCATGCAAAAAGTTTAAGCCTCCGTTTGTTTCTCATTAAAAACCTATAAAAATGAAAAATATGACCATTATCTATCACATCAATCTATCAATTTTGAATTTCTATCTCTTGTGTGGGGTCCAATAACGGCTATATTTTTCATCATCATTCTACATTAATGAGAATCAAACGGAGGCTAAGTAAACTCATTTTCTTACCCCTTAACATATCTTGAGTTTTTTGTTTGTAATTTTGAGTTGGAAGTGACAGAGAGAAGCACTTTATTTAATTATTTATCAATTACATAAATATTACATCATTAATTATTTAATTAACCAAAAAAATTACATCTTTATTAATAACAAATTAATTCTTAAACAAAACTATTAAATATAAACTAAGCAAACGTGCATTGCACGTTGCTTGCACCTAGTTAGACTAACAAGTGGTTATAAATCGTGTTATGGTTTGATTGTTGAATTGAACACTATTATTCGCTCATTATTCTTTAAACATAAATTGTATTTTTTTCTATTAATTACATATGTTGAATTCCTATAAGTGTGCTAATTATACATTCATCTTTTACTATATCAGTCATTTGAGAGATCAGACAGTGAAATAATAACATCGAACATGATTTCAAGAAAATAGTTAATGAAAATGTAATTCAAAAAAAAAAAATGCCAATTGAAACACATTAAAATTCAAATACATTGCCAAAGCATCCCTGCTGCCATGAAATCCATTCCAAAAGGTGGGAAATTGGCTTTAAAAGGAGTTTTCCAATAGTTATTGTTGCCAGAATCAATAGTGGAATCTCCGAAAACAAAAATAGTCGAAATTGAATTGTTGAATGACCTAATTTTCTTGTATTGAAATTTGTAGTGCATGAAGAACTGTGGATAGAGTCATAGAGACAAGGGGCAAAATAAACTGAAGGGAGACCACATTGTTGCTGCAAAAACTTAACTAAAGATTACGCCCTGGGCTGTTGGTGCTGGATTATTATGTCTGCAAAGGAATTTGAAGGGTATTGGATTATTATGACGGTTGGTTAATTCTTCTATGGGTTAAGGAATTTGAAAGGTTTTGGATTGGGGAAAAATGCATGGTTCAGGGATTTACTTTCACGAAATCAAAAATCAGGTCCCAACGTTTAAATTTGCAAAACTCAGGTTTTTCCATGAATTAATTAATTATATTTTACAATTAATCTATTAAATTAAATATTTAATTGTAATATAATATAATTGACCCACCCCCACCCCCACCCCACCTCTCCGGCGACTATTCCGGTGACTGTTTTCCGGCCACGCTTAATTCCGACGACTGTTTTCCGGTGACCGTTGATCGTCGCATAATTCCGGTGACTGCTCCGAATCCAAGGTCACAGATTATTTTAAGGTCACAAATGAAAAAATTTATAGGTCACAGATTTTTAATTGATCACATGTTAAGAAAATTTGTTGGTCACAGATAAAAAAAAAATTATATGTCACATGTCACATATTTTCAAATTTGTGGGTCACAGTTCAATAGTTAAGTCACAGACACCAAAAAAATCGTCACCGTTCAATAGATAGGTCACAGGCACAAAAAAAACCGTTCAATAGCTAGGTCACAGACACCAAAAAAAACCGTCACAGTTCAATAGCTAGGTCACAGACGCCAAAAGAATCGCCACAAATCACAAATCGACCAACTAGTTGGTCACATACCCAATCAGTCGTCCCCCGATCCCAAACCATCACCAATAACTGGTCACAGATCAACTAATTAGTTGGTCACAGACACTCTCCGTCAACCCTGCCGCTAAACCACTACAACTACCGACACAACAATAACAAAAACGACAACAACCACCAAACGGACCGCCACCACAGATCCATACAAGCTTATAACCACACGAACACAAGCTAACCTGCCATTACGCACACACAGAGACCCGTGCGCCACAGCCCCCCCCACACACAGCGCACACTCACAGCACCTCCTTGCACACCCACTGCACTGCCGTTCTACCACTAAAAAAAAAAGAAATTGTAAGAGACGACGCTGCACCCACCAAAAACGCCCAACACGATGGCAGCAGCGTCGACGCCCCCCACACACAAAACCTCCACCCACATCGAAGACCCATACCGCACACGCACACCCCCACAGCAGAACACACCCACAACAGCACACCCCCACAACAGAACACACCCACAGCAGCACACCCCCACAGTAGAACACACCCACAACAGCACACCTACAGCAGCGTCGACGCTGCTGTGGGTCGCAGCGTCGTTGTGACACTGCACAATGGGTCGTAGCAGCGTCACAGCTGTTGAACGGCAGCAACGTCGCTGTGACGCTGCTGCGATTCAGGAAGGGTGATGGGGGAGGGAATGGGAGGCGACGGGGGATGGAAGAGAAGAGAAGAGAGATAGAGAGAAAGTGTCGGAGGGAGGAGTATTCAGGGAGGGGGATGGGGCAGGGGAGGGGGAAGGAAGGGGAGGCGGCGGGGGAGGGGAGGGAAGAGAAGAGAGAGAGAGAGAGAGAGAAAGTGTCGGAGGGAGGAGGGAAGAGTAGGGTTTGGGAAATGAAATTTGGGGTAGGGTGGGTATATATTTAATTTAATTTAAAAATATTATTATTAATATTAATTGTAAAATTAAAACCTGATTATTGATTAAATAAACTATAAACCTGATTTTTAAAAACATAAAACTAAACACCTGGTTTAGTGTAATTTCCTCTTTTGGATTGGGGCAAGATTTGGACTTTTTTTTTTTTCCTTTTAGAGGCTCTTTAAAATCTGGGTCCCAAGGTAGTGGCCTTACTTGCTTTGGGCCAAGGCCCCGTGGCACCAACGCTCTTCCTCTAGCTGGATGGTCGTAGCACATTGTTTCTATTCGAAGGTTTC